>JACXGM010010218.1:7733-26927 GCA_016801145.1 Umbra pygmaea | reverse complement strand
TCACTGAGGTAGTCAAACAACTCCACAGTGGCAAAGCCCCAGGGATTGATGAGATCCGTCCAGAAATGCTGAAAGCTCTGGGTGTGGAGGGGCTGTCTTGGTTGACACGCCTCTTCAACATTGCATGGAAGTCTGGGACAATGCCAAAGGAGTGGCAGACTGGGGTGGTGGTTCCCCTGTTCAAAAAGGGGGACCAGAGGGTGTGTGCCAATTACAGGGGTATCACACTTCTCAGCCTCCCTGGTAAAGTCTACTCTAAGCTGCTGGAAAGGAGGGTTCGGCCGATAGTCGAACCTCAGGTTGAAGAGGAACAACATGGATTCCGTCCTGGTCGTGGAACAACGGATCAGCTTCATTTTGATGCAGGTTAGACCATGAAAGAATTTGAAATCTTTGTAAAATTATGATGCAGAATCAAGAAAAAAGAAGCCACTAGATTTCAATGAAAGTAGATTTCCAGAGGGAAATGAACAAGTTAAAATGATTTTTTAGAATTTAGAAAATAACTGTTAATTGCCTTAACATGCAATGTAATAGCCTATGAGAAAACATGTTAATGTGTAACAATTGGGATGTTTACATCCATAAAACAAATATGTTGTGGAATGTGTAGGAACCCTGTTAACATGACATCCCTTTGTCATCTTAATTATTATTACATCTCAGAAGTTCTCCCAAATTACGTTCTCAGGAATCTATTTTGAAAACATGAATTACATTATATGCCAACATATTTTGGGATGTTTTAAATTTCAGCTGCACGTTTTGCTATTAGGCTACTGAGAACGTCCTTCTATTACGTTGCACCTGCAGATTTCGTTGAGCGGATTAATGCGAGAACATTCCACCCATTCCATAGCGTTCAAAATTATATTACAGCAATCACGATTAAGGTTAGGGTTAAGGATAAAGTTACTAACGGTTAAAGTTAGGCATGATTTAGATTTAAATCTAAGCCTTAAAACAGAATTTGAATTATAATTAATATGAAAACGTGTACAAAACAGTAACAATGTGCTCAAAAGTCGGAAAATTCATGTTCAGTTTTTACGTGTCAGTGCCGTTGCCATGACGCATTGCTATGGGTGGCTGATTCTGACACTGCTGCTTCTATTTTTTTCTTTTTGTTATAATTGTACAAACTGTCTGCTTACAATAGCAGTCGGGAAACTCTAGGCTCGCCAGCATAGACTGTAATAAATGCTTGCAAGCCATATGGGCATTCTGTGGCTCGATTGCAGGATAAAGACAATCACATTTTTTTTAAAATGTCCATCATAATTAAAGCTATTATGTGAATGTAGGCTGGCAAGGGAGGCATGTCTCCTCAAAACAACTGGATGAGACAGTGATCAATATTACAAAAAGAAAACAATGCAAATTTTGAAAAATGTTACATTACAAAGTGTAAAAAGCACT
The DNA here is from genome assembly GCA_016801145.1 of Umbra pygmaea. Lineage (NCBI taxonomy): Eukaryota > Metazoa > Chordata > Actinopteri > Esociformes > Umbridae > Umbra > Umbra pygmaea. The sequence continues at coordinate 25,508 of JACXGM010010218.1, read as the reverse complement.
CGTTTTTATAAAGTAACACTGTCCGCTGCTCATGCGCGATAATCCTATACAGTAGTAGAGGACCATTTCATTGAGATGACGAGCGACTCCACAGGAACGCCCGAGACATGGACGCTGGTGTAGCTACTGTAGAATACGGCAGGAGGAACGCCCCGGAAAGAGCCGAAATCATGGCCAACAGTCATCTTCCTTGACAGCAGAAACTGGCATATACTAAAGAAAGTTTTGTCTCTAAAGTTTAAAACAATTGAATTTCTAGCAGAAAATGTATATTGCAGTTGTCTTTCTGTCTTCAGTGAAAGAATAATTAAATGTAGAAGTCTATAATGAAGTGACAGTAGATTAAATTATCATCTTGTCTTACATATATTTTTTACGGTCAAAACGAAGTCTGCTGTGAATAAAGCAAATCTTTCATCGTAAGAATAATAATGGGCGGGTGAATACCATGCTACAGTTAATAATATATTTTGTTTTGGTTCCCGGTATTCGGATAATTAAACACTTTAGTATTCGTTACTACATTTACGTTGTAAGTCTAAGGATTTGACCATCTGGTAGCTATATTCTGTATGAGGTGGCTATGTGTCACATCCAGCCCAAGATGGGCTGTGATAAGGACTCCTTTTAGTTAGTATAGTGTGTCTTGTGTAGATGTCTCCCTTGTTGCTTTCAGTGTTATACATGGACCATCAGGCTTTCACCCGTGTGCTGGAGAGCATGTTCGGGCCTCTCTCCAAGACGGCCACCTCACAGCCTTCAGCAGTCTGCCCAGAGCATTCAGCAGTCTGCCCACAGCCTTCAGCAGTCTGCACACAGCCTCCAGCAGCCTGCTCACAGCCTCCAGCAGCCTGCACACCACCACAGTAATCCGGACCCCCTGCTCAGCCGTCGCTGACGTCCGGACCCCCTGCTCAGCCGCCGCTGTCCTCCGGACCCCCTGCTCAGCCGCCTCTGTCCTCCGGACCCCCTGCTCAGCCGCCGCTGTCCTCCGGACCCCCTGCTCAGCCGCTGCTGTCCTCCGGACCCCCTGCTCAGCCACCGCTGTCCTTCGGACCCCCATCACTGACGCCGCCATCCGGACCCCAGTCGCTGACGCCGCCGTCCGGACCCCCGTCCTTGTCGCTGACACCGCCGTCCGGACCCCCGGGCCACATGAACTGCCTTTCCCCGGGCCTCCTGAACTGCCTTCCCCCGGCCGCCTTAACTGCCTTGCCCCGGCTTGCCTGAACTGCCTTGCCCCGGGCCGCCCTCTGTCATCCGGACCCCTTGCTCAGCCGTCGCTGACGTCCAGACCCCCTGCTCAACCGCCGCTGTCCTCCGGACCCCCTGCTCAGCCGCCTCTGTCCTCCGGACCCCCTGCTCAGCCGCCGCTGTCCTCTGGACCCCCTGCTCAGCCGCCGCTGTCCTCCGGACCCCCTGCTCAGCCACCGCTGTCCTTCGGACCCCCATCACTGACGCCGCAATCCGGACCCCAGTCGCTGACGCCGCTGTCCGGACCCCCGTCCTTGAAGCTGCCGCCCGGACCCCCGTCGCTGACGCCGCCGTCCGGATCCCCGTCGCTGACGCTGACGCCGCCGCCCATGGACCGGCCTTGCCCCTGGCCGCCTGAACTGTCTTGCCCCTGGCCGCCTGAACTGCCTTGCCCTAGCCGCCTGAACTGCCTTTCCCCGGGCCGCCTGAACTGCCTTTCCCCGGGCCGCCCGAACTGCCTTTCCCAGTGCCGCCTGAACTGCCTTTCCCCGGGCCGCCTGAACTGCCTTTCCCCGGGCCGCCTGAACTGCCTTTCCCCGGGCCTCCTGAACTGCCTTTCCCCCAGCTGCCTTAACTGCCTTGCCCCGGCCCGCCTGAACTGCCTTGCCCCGGGCCGCCCTCTGTCATCCGGACCCCCTGCTCAGAAATCTTTCTGTATCCAAATCCGGCTTTAAACTTCTCCACAACAGTATCTCGGACCTGCCTGGTGTTCCTTGTTCTTCATGATGCTCTCTGTGCTTTCAACGGACCTCTGAGACTATCACAGAGCAGGTGCATTTATACGGACACTTAATTACACACAGGTGGATTCTATTTATCATCGTTAGTCATTTAGGTCAACATTGGATCATTCAGAGATCCTCACTAAACGTCTGGAGAGAGTTTGCTGCACTGAAAGTAAAGGGGCTGAATAATTTTGCTTGCCCAATTTGTCAGTATTTTGTGTTAAAAAAGTTTGAAATATCCAATAAATTTCGTTCCACTTCATGATTGTGTCCCACGTGTTGTTGCTTCTTCACAAAAAATTAAAGTTTTATATCTTTATGTTTGAAGCTTGAAATGTGGCAAAAGGTCGAAATGTTCAAGGGGGCCAAATAATTTCACAATGCACTGTATTTGTCTTATTCACCATGCCCCAGATAATCTTATGGTTCCTCCCCCAATTTCCTGTGACATCATCTGACCCACCTGGTTTCTCCTGAGAGGTAACCTCTTACCTAATGCCTCAGATCACCCCCACAGGAGAATAAACCTGCAAATCTTTGTCTGCCCTCAATGCTCTAAATCTATTTTATTTTGCTCAGAAATCCTCTCCCCGTTTTCAATTTCCCAAATGCACTAAACAACCAGTTTTTAAAGCTATTAACCAATCATTCACCCTAATCCTCCTCTGCACTTCAGGGAATATAGAGTTAATCCCAGGCCTGATAGCCCCTATTGATAACCCAACCCCTCAGGTGTTCTCATTCAATTACTTCTGCAACCCTGTAAGGCTTGTTTTCATGCATGTGAACATCAGTAGCCCACTTCCTAAAATCTATGTATTCAATGCTTTAGCACACTCAGTTAACCCTGACACTGCAAGAAAAGGCATGTTTCAAAGGGTTTCCAGATCACTACAAAGATTGGACTTGCAAATGAGCTCTTCACACTTGCCATTGTTCTCATATAAGTGATCAGAGTTACCCTACAGTCAGTCCTGAAGCAAACAGGTTTAGGCTTGTATTTTTTGTTTTGTGAGTTAATTTAAAAGAAAGAAATCAAAACAAGTATGATTGTTTTATTGTAAAGTTATACTTTTAAGAATAAATTCATGCTTGTTTTTGGAAGTGCTTTCCATTTTGAATGGGGTGATCATGTGACTGGTCTTCCTGTTTTTTAATAAAGTGATTGACAAAGCCATGTAAGAACTTAAATAAAATAAATAACTAACTTTGAGCTCTGACTAAATCTTTGGGCCAGTGGGTAGCTGAATTAATAATTCAGCCTATGACTATTTCTCCGTGATTAAATAAGCATACAAGATCATTGTCACAACCCCTTTGGTAGAGAGGATACGTGCTGTCCATGGTGCACAAATAAGTGAGTCAAATGCAAAGATTGAGAATAAACAAACGGTTTAATATACCAATAAACAATTAACCAAAATAATACTGTCTCGAGGGACAAAACCAGCAAATACACTGCTCAAATAAATAAAGGGAACACTTAAACAACACAATGTAACTCTAAGTCAATCACACTTCTGTGTAATCACACTGTGCACTCAGGAAGCAACACTGATTGACAATCAATTTCACATGCTAGTGTGCAAATGGAACAGAAAACAGGTGGAAACTATAGGCAAATTAGCAAGACACCCCCAATAAAGGAGTGGTTCTGCAGGTGGTGACCACAGACCACTTCTCAGTTCCTATGCTTCCTGGCTGATGTTTTGGTCACCTTTGAATGCTGGCGGTGCTTTCACTCTAATGGTAGCATGAGACAGAGTCTACAACCCACACAAGTGACTCAGGTAGTGCAGCTCATCCAGGATGGCACATCAATGCGAGCTGTGGCAAGAAGGTTTGCTGTGTGTCAACAAAGTGTCCAGAGCATGTAGGCGCTACCAGGAGACAGGCCAGTACATCAGGAGATGTGGAGGAGGCTGTAGGAGGGCAACAACCCAGCAGCAGGACCGCTACCTCCACTTTTGTGCAAGGAGGTGCAGGAGGAGCACTGCCAGAGCCCTGCAAAATGACCTCCAGCAGGCCACAAATGTGCATTTGTCCACTCAAACGGTCCGAAACAGACTCCATGAGGGTGGTATGAGGGCCTCACGTCCACAGGTGGGGGTGTGCTTACAGCCCAACACCGTGCAGGACATTTGACATTTGCCAGGGAACACCAAGATTGGCAAATTCGCAACTGGCACCCTTTGCTCTTCACAGATGAAAGCAGGTTCACACTGAGCAAATGTAACAGACGTGACAGAGTCTGAAGATGCCGTGGAGAACGTTCTGCTGCCTGCAACATCCTCCAGCATGATCGGTTTGGCGTTGGGGTGCCACACAGCCCTCCATGTGCTCGCCAGAGGTAGCCGGACTGCCATTAGGTACCGATATGAGATCCTCAGACCCTTGTGAGACCATATGCTGGTGCGGTTGGCCCTGGGTTCCTCCTAATGCAAGACAATGCTAGACCTCATGTGACTGGAGTGTGTCAGCAGTTCCTGCAAGAGGAAAGCAGTGATGCAATGGACCGCCCGTTCCCCAGACCTGAATGCGATTGAGCACATCTGGGACATCATGTCTTGCTCCATCCACCAATGCCACGCTGCACCACAGACTGTCCAGGAGTTGGCGGATGCTTTAGTCCAGGTCTGGGAGGACATCCCTCAGGAGATCATCTGCCACCTCATTAAGAGCATGCCTTGGCATTGTAGGGCACGTGGAGGCATAAGTTGGATCAGCCTGTAATCAAAAGTTTACATACCTTTGAATGTTTGGCCTTGTTACAAACACACAAGTTGACAAATACAGGTTAAAATGGCAATTCAATTTTTATTTCCCACATCGATGTCATTTTGAATTTCAATAGTGTCTGTGTAGAAATAGTCAATGTGTTTATTTGCTCTAACATGGATGCCCCGAACAGGTTAGATACTGAGCCATGAGGAGCAGAAAAGAACTGTCAAAAGACTTGTGTAATAAGGTACTGGAACTGCATAAATTTGGAAATGGATATAAAAAAATTATCCAAACCTTGCACATGCCAGTGATTTCTGTTCAATCATTTATTAAGAAGTGGAATCATAGATCTCTTAATATCAAGCCAAGGTCAGGTAGACCAAGAAAGATTTTAGCCAAAACTACCAGAAACATTGTTTGGGATGCAAAGAAAATCCCATAAGTAACCTCGGGAGACACACAGGCTGCTCTGGAAAAATACGGCGTGGTTGTTTCAAGGAACAAAATATGACGATACTTGAACAAAAATGAGTTACATGGTCGAGTAGCCAGAAAGAAGCCTTTTCTGCGCCAGTGTCACAAAAAAGCCTGGTTACAATATGCCAGAGAACAGCTTCACATGCCTCACAGCTTCTGGCACACTGTAATTTGGAGTGACGAGACCAAAATAGAACTTCACCATCCCCTTTTGAACAGGGGTCATTTCATTATTTTCCTTGTTGCCATGTTTTGTTTTATGGTGGTGACATTCTGTTATGACTTACAGTTTAATATGAATCCCATGAGAAAAAAAAACAAATTGTTTTGCCTGCTCAATCTTTAAAAATGGAACATCTATTACCAATTCTCCAGGGGTACACAAACTTTTGAGCACAACTGTGCGACTGGAACAAACTACAAAAGACTCTTAAACTCATGGACACCGTCTGCCTCACCTCTTTAAATCACAAGTAACAGGGCTTCTGTCTGATCATTGCACAGCTGACCCTCCCCTCTCGCACACACACTACCTCTGCCCATTTGATGTATTGCCTTAGTTTTGCCCCATGGTGCCTTGGCACACACTGATCTGCACAGTGTCTTATTTGTTGTTTCTCATTTGCACAATATCCATTTGCACAGTTAAGCTCAAGTGTTAATTACTCCATTGTATTTGCCTTGCCACATTACATACCAATTGATCTACTCTTTAATTCAGACTTCTGTTGCACTAATTGGACATATATTTACATCATTAAATCTTCAGCTCTGCACCTTGTATTTTGATTATTTTTACATTTTCATAGGGATGCCGTGGTCTGGAGGAACAGACACACCATTTCTGATTGGCTATTCCCCAACCCCAATTAGCGAAATTCATCTCAAATTCATCTAAAAAATATTCATATTATAGATTAGATCATATCTTCCTCTGCCTATCATGGAAGCTTTGTGCTGCCAGGTATCATTCCTCAATAGAGATTTTGCTAGGCAAAATTAATCTTTAAAATGCTTAGTGGAGAGTGCCAGTTACACACGTGAAAGCAAATGAAAATGACCTTGACATGCATTTATATCACCGGTGAAATGTGTCATAGCAATGTCCGTAACATCAAAACGTGCCACCCGTATGAAAAAGAGATGTTATAAATGACCAAGATCATCCATATTAACCATCGTATGCCAAATATATTTGAAAGGAGATCTCACGACCTGGATGAAACCATCATCAGGGGGCATTTTTTGTGAAAATTTACTAACATAATAACGCTATAGCTCATTGGCTGTTCAGTCTATCATTCTAACATTTTAGACATATGTTGTCATCCCCTGGGGGACATGATTAAAGTGCTCCCAGAACAGTATCTCAATATATGGAGAGTTCTTTCAAAAAAAGATGTAGAAAAATAAAAACAGAAATAAATATTACATATCCCAAAAAAACTAAGTCTGTCCTTGCTTCAGGTCCAGTGTAACAAGAGGTTAACTTTGAGTATGTTTTTTTAGGCAGAATTTGACAATGCAGGGGTGATCTTTAACAGGTTAATACCCATTGGATGTTTTCTGTGACAATATGCACATTTTCAAATTGTGTTGGTTGGAGTTACACGCACAATTATCAGTTGTAAATTACACATATACACTTGTCGTAAATGCCATAATAAGAAAAACTCCCATTTCAGAGTGAAATTATTTTCTTTCCACTCGACTTGCATTTGCACAGTTAGCAGGAAACAATTGTTTCCCCTTGTTTTTTGATGAATGTGAAATGGAAATATTTCTAGCTTATATAATATAGGTATGATTCCATTATTTATTTTTTAAATATTTTTATTAAGGTTGACAAATAATCGTATATAGTAAAAAATAAACGCTACACGACGCTACACGAGGGCATTTTTAATTTGTAGTTTTTAATTTGTAGTTAAGTTTGTAGTTAAGTTTTACAGTAGCTTTAGAGTTCTCAAACTGCACTGGAAACTCAAAACAGCTGTTCGCATCAATAAATTCTCTTCTCAAACCTCCCGCATATGGATATGCTGACACCAGTACAGACCAGTGCAATGAGTTTATGGACTTTTTCATCAACAAGGTGACTTCAATTTGGTCCAATTTTTCGCTTGGGAATAGATCTGAGTTTGGTTTTTGTCAAGAGCGGGATCCTACATTAAACTTCACTGGATTTTGTGCACTGTAATCCGTCTCCTGCCTTATCATTCCCAGTATGGAGATTTGTGACAGAATACCTGACCTTCTTTCTAAGAACATGGAGACGGCAGAGCATGATTCCTGGAGAGGAACAGTAACAGAGAATCGGGTATTATTGGAACACCATCATCAACAGCTATCAGATATGTATACTACCCTTTACGAGATCGTCACACGGCTCCGACGATTGGATACGACCCCATCCCAGACCCCACCACCAGCAGAGTTGTCTCACCACGACGCGTCCTCCTCCGATCGGGTTTCCAAATCCCGGTTACACTTATCCCTACCGGATCGATATGATGGCCACCCGGACAACTGTAGAGGCTTCCTCCTCCAGTGTGGACTGTATTTTACACATCAAACTGGTCCTATTTCGGGGCGAGAGAGGGTGGCCACGGTATTCTCCGTACTGTCAGGCCGGGCGCTCGAGTGGGCTATGGCTTTATGGGAGAGAGACGTACCTGAAGTATATTCCTACAAGGATTTCTGTGCTCTTTTCAGAGCTGTATTCGATCATCCCGCTAAGGGGAAACAAACCGGAGAGAGGTTGCTGCGCATCAAACAGGGAGTCAGATCAGCAGCGGAGTATGCCCTAGAATTCCGGACCCTTGCCTCGGTTTGTGGGTGGAACAACGAAGCCCTCATTACGTTGATTCAGAACGGTCTTCGAGAGGAGGTACAGACGGAGTTAGCTTGCCGTGATGAAGAGGCCTCTCTGGACCAACTGATCCATATGGATATCAAGCTGGACGGGCTCCTGAGAGCACGGAAGAAGAGCAGACCAGAGACTCGTTATACACCTCTACCTGTTCCGAACAATGAGGAAGCTATGGAGATGGGAACCACCCGCCTTCAACCCGCGGAACGACAACGTATATTACAGCTGGATCTTTGCCTGTACTGTGGAGGAGAGGGTCACCGAGTTGCAGGATGCTCTCACATCCTGGGAGACAGCCGTGGGAGACGAGCCTACCCGAGACCGATACAGGTAGGAGTTACCACTATTACTGAGTGTGCTTTCTCTGCCCAGGTTATGTTACTGAAATTGTCGATATATCAGTCCGACGCTGTGCAGTGCGTATCTGCACTGATTGATTCCGGCTCAGCCGGTGATTTTATCGATGACACTCTGACAGAGAGGCTAGGTATACAGAAGATCGCTTTGGAGACCTACATCCACGTGCAGGCTATAGATGGGCGTCCTGTCGGTGGGGGTACTGTCACCCACCGTACTATTCCTATTGACATTCAGTTAGGGACTAACCACCATGAAAAGCAGAGTTTTTATGTCATGCATAATTCGGCCTATGCTGTGATCCTGGGGATGCCCTGGTTGATGGACCATGACCCGATGATATCGTGGAAGGAGAGGAGTGTTAAGGAATGGTCACCAACCTGTCAGGAGACATGCGCGTTCCTCACCTTGGGATTCACCACTGTGGAGAGTCCAGCGACGTCCGGTTCCGTTCACCTGAAAATACCATGGGAGTATTAGGATTTGGCTAAAGTATTCTCTACTGTGAAAGCTACCTGTCTACCCCCTCACAGGACCTGGGATATGGCGATAGAATTGACACCAGGGGCGCAACTGCCTAAGAGCCAAGTCTACCCGCTGTCATATGCTGAAACGGAGGCAATGGAGGCGTACACACAGGAGGCTTTGAAGCAGGGTTGTATTCGTTGCTCCACGTCACCGGCCTCCTCCAGTTTCTTCTTTGTGAAGATGAACACGGGGGGCTTCGTCCATGCATCGACTATCGAGCATTGAATCAGGTCACAGCTCAATAAAGGTACCCTCTACCTCTCATATATTCCACCGTGGAGATGTTGAACGGTGCACAGTTCTTCACCAAACTAGACCTGCGGAGCGCATACAACCTGGTGCGTATAAAAAACGGAGACGAGTGGTAAACCGCTTTTAGTACTACCACTGGGTATCTTGAGTACCTTGTCATGCCCTATGGGTTAACTAATGCTCCGTCTGTGTTCCAGGCGTTTATCAACGAAATATTCAGAGACATGCTCAATCACTGTGTGCTCGTTTACATCGACGATATTCTGGTTTTATCTTCCCCCTACCCGCAGCACGTGCAGCATGTCCAAGAGGTTTTACGCCGATTGCTCCAACATCAGCTGTATGCTAAGGCCGAGAAATGCTTGTTCCATCAACGCACCGTGGCATTTCTGGGGTATCAAATCTCTACGAGTGGGGTGGAGATGCTACCCGGGAAGGTGGAGGCAGTGAACACCTGGACTACACCTACCTCCAGGAGGGCACTAAAACGGTTTTTGGGGTTTGCCAATTACTACAGACGCTTCATCAGGAACTTGAGCGCTGTAGCGGCTCCCCTCACCTCTCTACTCTGTGGGGACAGCAAGCGACAGGATTGGAACAACACAGCAGCGCGTGCGTTTGGGATTTTGAAAGAAAGATTCACTACGGCACCCGTTCTTGCACACCCAAATCCCGAAGCACCTTTTACTGTGGAGGTGGATGCATGAGAAGTGGGAATAGGAGCAGTCCTGTCTCAACGACAGGGTAACCCTCTCAGGCTCCATCCGTGTGCTTTCTGCTCAAGGAAGCTGACGCCTGCCGAGAGGAACTATCACGTGGGAGATCGGGAATTGTTGGCCGTGAAAGCGGTGTTGGAGGCATGGCATCACTGGTTAGAGGGGGCTAAACATCCATTCCGGGTGCTTACCGATCATAGGAACCTGGAGTACCTCACCACAGCTAGACGTCTCAATCCGAGGCAGGCAAGGTGGGCCCTTTTCTTCACGCGATTCGATTTTGTTCTGTCCTACAGGCCGGGTACGAAGAATACGAAAGCGGATGCTCTCTCTCGATTATATGACACCACAGAGGAGAGCGTCGAGGAGGCGTCTATCATCCCTCCCTCCTGTGAGTTGGCACCTATACTATGGAACGTCGATGAGGACATTCGACTGGGTCAGGTGAGCGAACCCTCTCCTTCCTCTTGTCCTTCTGGATCATTGTTTGTTCCCTCAGGAATCAGAGATCGGTTGTTGACCTGGGTACACACCACACTCATGTCCGGACACCCCGGTATCGCCAAAACACTACACGCCCTTCAACAGAAATACTGGTGGGAGACGATGGCTATGGATGTCCGCAGGTACGTGTCGTCCTGCTCTACATGCGCGAAGAGCAAGAGTCCACGCCATCTACCGTATGGTAAGCTACACACTTTACCAGTGCCACAGCGACCTTGGACACATATAGGGATAGACTTTGTCACAGACTTACCACGCTCCAACGGATGTACCACATTAATGGTCATAGTTGATCGTTTTTCCAAGGCTTGTACATTCTTGCCCCTACCTGGCTTGCCCACAGCCTTTCAGACGGCGGAGGCCTTGTTCATACATGTGTTCCGACATTACGGAATCCTGGAGGACATAGTGTCCGACCGTGGTACCCAGTTCACGTCTTGAGTATGGCGGGCCTTTATGGATAGGTTAGGGGTGTCTGTGAGTTTAACGTCTGGTTACCATCCTCAGGCAAACGGACAGGCGGAAAGGACGAATCAGGACGCTTCCTGAGGAGTTACTGCATGGACCGGCCGGGGGAGTGGGCGGATGTGATTCCGTGGGCGGAGTACGCCCAGAATTCGCTGCGTCATGCTTCCACTGTTATTACGCCATTCCAATGCGTTCTGGGCTAACAACCTGCTCTGGCTCCCTGGCATCCGGGTCAGAACAGCATCCCGGCGGTAGACGACTGGTTTAAGCGAGCGGAGACGGTGTGGAATGCTGCGCATGTTCGGCTCCGTCTAGAGATCCGGCGTCAAAGGCAGCAGGCGGATCGGCAGCGCCGTGTGGCTACTAAGAACACTCCGCTACGTGGGGGCTGCCGTAAATTGACACCTCGCTATGTTGGACCATATGAGATTCTGCATCGGATAAACGACGTAACGTATAAACTTACCTTGCCTGTTCAATAACGGGGGTCCCGCTCATTCCATGTCTCTCTTCTCAGGCCAGTGGTGATGGGTCCTCTTGATGGCGGCGTGACCGGTGCTCCTCCTGCACCTCTGGATCTCGAGGGGAGCCCGGCGTACAGAGTGAGGTCACTGCTAGATTCCAAGCGGCGTGGTGGTCGGTTGATGTACCTTGTGGACTGGGAGGGGTACGGTCCGGAGGAGCGGTCATGGGTGCCGCGTTGCAACGTTCCGGACCCGTCTTTCCTTCGGGACTTTCACCATCGGTTCCCTCTCAAGCCTGCTCCTCGTTGTAAGGGTCGTCCGTCTACTCGCCGCGAGGGGTCGTCAGGAGCCACCCCTAATGGAGGGGGAACTGTAACGCCTGGTGGAGAGACCAGAGCACTGCGCTCCACATTTCCAGAGTATTAGGATCACTGGGAACACCTCCTGCTTCTGGAGTTGTATTAGCGCAATCACACGCACCTGCTGTAGGTCCCAGCATTTTTCGTTTGTGCAATTACTGTGACAGATATATAAGGAAGTACTAGAGTGTATCTCATCGTCAGGGATTGTCAAATTTTTTTTGTTACTGTGACGAACGTTTGCAAGTACTTGAGAGAATTCTCTTTTGTCTGTTTTGCTATAGAGAAAACAGTGCCTTCTACGTTTCAATTTGTTCGCCTCTAATGTTGCATGTTTAGTTTTTGTCAAGAGCGGGATCCTACATTAAACTTCACGGAATTTTGTGCACTGCAATCCGTCTCCTGCCTTATCATTCCCAGTACGGAGATTTGTGACAATAATAGGCAGTTTTCTTTTGATAATGATTATGCACTTTAGGCGGTGATTTTGGGTGCAACAAATCACCTCATATTGCAGGGAAGCATTTATTCCATTTAAATCGCTTTTCATTTTTTAAATGGCAATAAATACATTTGTACAGCTTTATATTCTGGTCTCTGAAAGAGGAAGTAGACTGCTGTTATCATCAATATTAAATATATGCATAGTGCTGGAATACAGCATGGAATACATTTCCATGGAAACATTTACGTGAATCAGATTTACCAGTTTGTTGGTATTGTTTTTCCAATTGTTACATGGTTGAGCAATACAACTGTTTCCTATCTGGTGACGTTTTTAACGGAGACAATAATGGATTAGATTTTCACCAGTATCAGAGTCTGACTGTACTGTATGTAGCTATCAAAGTTGATTTCGCCACAAATCCTGTTGAAATGAAATTACTACAATCATAAATAGATGTAACCATTACTAGTTGCAGCCTAACAACAGCGATTTCTAATGAAAATGAAAGCAGTAATGAAGTCCATGTGTACAGTTTAACCGTTTAGACTGTGTAGGATTTAGTAAATGAAAAGGTATTATAAATATACAGTAGGCAGTTTAGATGAGGCAATTATATTATGTAGGAAAATAGTTTAATGACTAAAGCACTACAAATAATACATTTAACTTTAGAACGTAGTTGTTTTAATGATAAACACATTGTACACCAGAGATAATCTTAAAGCACAACTCTCGCCTAAATGCAACCTAAGGACTTTTTTTAATGTACTTTCGTATAAAACTTTTGTACAAAGAAACGCCACTTTTAAGATCTTCCTTTTTTTTGGTTTCGGTCAAATCGCCTCTTGAACGGGAGTGATAGGGGCACTACTATGATAGCATCGAAATTGCTATTTTAAAAACACTAAGAAGGCTAAACACAACATCAAACTTTGCTTAAAGTATCACCAGGGTCTGTACACATGAACTAGAGCAGTGGGTACCAAACCTCTCCTCGGGGACCCCCAGCCAGGCCATGCTTTTGTTTTAACCCTGAAATGGCACACCTGATTCAATTAGTCAAAGGTGTAATGTGTAGTTGACTAACTGAACCAGTTGAGTCGTTTCAGGGTGAAAATAAAAACATGGCCTGGCAGGGGGTCACTGAGGAGAGGTTTGGGAACCACTGAACTAGAGCATTGAGAACATTGTTTATGTACACCAGGGCTCTCAAGTGTCACGCATTGAGCGTGACAGTCACTCATTTCACTGTTTTGTCACGCACTCCCTCCACACATTATATTTCTCACGCCGGAATTGTTTGTATAATATATTTAACATGCCGCAGCAGCGCCCAAAATGTCTCTTGCCGCGCCGCTCTCACTATGGAACCGCTAGGAATTAAGCGGTTACATAAGCGGTTCCATAGTGAGAGCCTGCCACTTATCAGCCAATCACAAAAACTTACACTGTAAACCCGAAAAGTTGAATTCACTTAAAAAAATTGAGGTAACCGATTGCCTTAAAAACTTTAAGTACTGAGTTATGAAAACTTGAGTGCATTTAACTTAAAAAAAAATAAAAAAATTACACCCTTTCATGCATTTAAGTTAAATGCACTCAAGTTTTCATAACTCATTACTTAATGTTTTTAAGGCAATCAGTTACCTCAAATTTTTTAAGTGAATTCAACTTTTCGGGTTTACAGTGTAGCCAATCAGATAATAGCACTATTGTATCTGGGTAAGATTTAATGCAAGAACCAATAAAAAAAAAAATCCTGTAATTGTTCACGTGATTCCCACTGGAAACGACTGGAGCTCCAAGCATCACTTTGAGCTCAGAGTAAGTCATGATCCCCAAATTCACAACTTGTTTGACACAAACAATGACAACTTGAATGCTGTTAGAGAATGGAACCCATATAATTAGCATCAGCTTTTCAAGAGTGTAACTCAGCTAACAGTTTTACAACCTGTTCACTGACAAAACCTACTCAGAAGTAATCTAGGCCTAGTCATATTTTCGTTATCACACAATAACTGACATACTGTCACATTATAAACATCTCTCTCTTCAAATAGGCGTAATAATTTTATTAGCACTAAATGAATGAAAGTGTATTGCATAGTCAATGTTATGGGTCACTTTTAAAATCATGTCATATTTTATAATTATATCCTGGCCATGGATGCATTAATCATTGCATTTTTCTTTCAAAGATGTCAGGTAAAAATCAATTAAGCATCTTCTCATTCCCCCCTAGGGAAAACCCCCCTAAAATGCCAGGTTAGCGGATGCTGGCCCAGAGAAGGTGGTGAAAAGGGTAGGCCCATTAGAGGAGGAGACAGTGGAGGAGACAGTGCAGGTGGAAGAGACGGTGCAGGTGAAAGAGGAAGAGCGGGTGCAGATGGAACACACAGGTATACCTTTGACAGCTAAATTTCCTGTTTCAATTTCCTCATGTTCATGTTACACACACTGAAATAATACATGCATGCAGAGTAGAGCCTGACCGATAAAGGATTTTTAAAGCTGACACCCAGGGATGGACTGGGACAAAAATTTGGCCCGGGACTTTAGATGGATCGCCCGGCGGGGGGGTGGCGCATGGGGGGGTGGCGCGCGCTGTATCTGTTCGCTCCCCGCGTCCATCATTCACTCTGGGTTTCTCCTCATCTAAATATAGAGGAACTCTCTCTCTCGATTTGATGGCCAGGCCCATTTGTTTTATAGGTTCTATTTGTTTTATAGGTTACTGTTAAGATATTAACTCCCTTTATCTGATCAACTTGGTCTTAAGTAGGGACTTCCGAAATTTGTGAACTCAGAGTTACTCAGAAAAGTACTTCTACTCAAGTAAATGTCCACCTCTGCTAGCATGTACAAGATGATCGGGCTTGATGTTCTAGAGCGTTGGGGGTCTTTTAAGGTCAATCACACAAATTTGATTGTGGGAAGCCACAATCCTGATCATGATTAACATTTTATTAACTGGCTTGAACCAATTTAGGAGGCTATCAAAGATCGCAGCCTTGGTTTTAGTGCTTCCACATTTTAATGTCACTCTTGCCTGTCTTCAAAACTTGAGAGCCCTGGTACACAGAGTTTACTAACAAAACGGTTTTGTTCAACTCACCTTGTTTCTGATGGCTGCCATTTTGCCAGTCAAAAGGTGTCTATCTTTGATACTAGGCACTTCACTGAAAGTCAACTGTGTGCCAGGCGGACAAAAACCACTAAGGGAAATGCTTTGGATGAATGTGCACCCTGGAGCCACCTGGCAGCCATTTGTTGTATTGTTCTCTTTTAAAAACTGCCACCAAAATTCAATAAACTCGGCTAAAGTGTACCTCGGTATAACACGATACAGCTCCACCCCTTTTGCACCACTTTATCGTGTGACATCTGTAGTAGTCAATACGCTGTGGAATTTATGAACATTCTGCATATCTTTGACCTGACGAAACAAGTTTCAAAACAAATACATAAACATGGAAATACATTACATTTAGTGATAACAAAATGATTACATGCAGATAATCTAACTGTGACAAATGTCTCTCTCTTTGACCATTACTGTGCATTTAATGATGTACATCTATCAAAAACCAGGAACAAGGTACAAAATATAGTCAGAAAACTCAACCTAAATGAATTAGCAGAGCAAAACCTTTCTAAACTTTAGGTGCACTTGATTCCAGTGCAAACAACACAATATATGAGATGGTAAATAAGCTAAAAAACAATCTGACAAATAATCTAGACAAAGCCCCATTTCAGGTAAAAAATAAGTTAGGAGCAAAAGCCTCACAATGGATAAATAATTCTGTCTGGGAACTATAAAGAGCAAATAGGGCAGCTGAAACAATTGAGAAAAACTAGACTTGAGGTCCATCGTAGTATCTACGATAAAATAAATCCTTAATGATCTACAATAACACTGTACGTGCCGCAAGAAAGATCCAAATTTCCTGGATCATTATAGAAATTGGAAATAAACCTAGAATACTATTTTCTACCATAGACAAACTACTAAACACTGCCCCATCCCTAAATGGACAAGCCAAGCCTCTCTCTGCAACTACGTGGAGAAGTTTGCTTTTTAACAAAATCACAAACATCAGAGCCAGTATTACTACAACAAATAGAAATTTCCCAAGCAAAACTTGTAAAAAGCAAATGAAGACATTATACAGCATTACTACTGCTGACCTACACAAGATTTTCAGAAAGTTTACCACTTGCGCTATCGACCATATCTTGAGCACTTTTGTGAAAAAAGGCTTTATTAGAATCTCATGCCCTGTTCTAAAAATTTAAATAAATCTCTTGAATCTGCGGTCTTCCCAAACATGTACAAAACTGCTGTTATAAAGCCACTTCTAAAGACACCACAACTAAACTCTGAGATACTGGGTCCTATCTTTTACCCAGCGCAACGCAGCGCAAAGCCCAAATGCAAGTGTCTTTGCTAGTTTAAGACCGATGCAGCTGTCAATTTCCTGTCCGGTGCTCACGTCATTTAAATAGCAAATGCACTTGTGCCCATATTTGTGCCCATGGGCCTGCTGGTTTAACAGGGAGGTGTGTTCAGGATCATTCTGGGTGTATTGCTATTTTGAAGCATCAAAATGTGAATGCGCCATTGACCAACAAAATCCTGGTCTAAAGTCAATGGCGCAGCATGTCATTGTTATTTTAAGAGCAAATTAGTAAAATGCACCTAGGCGAATGCACAGCGCATGCACACTATGCTTGTTGCACACACACAGGGAAGCACAGCAGCACACATACATGCAAAAGATTACAAATAAAATATTATGGTGCAAATCCGCCATCATAATAGCAATGCACGAAAGGTACAAACGCGCCTGGCTCTTAAAGGGAATGGAAGATGAATCTATGATTGGTTTACTACATGTTATGCCCAAAACACATCTATGAATTAGTGAAGACACTTAGTACAACCCTTTTAGGCCATGCGCCTGGTGCATGGACCCTTTTATCCGCTGTCAAACTAGCAAAAGTGGATTTGGAAATGCCCAAAGAACACTTGCGCCATGCGCTTTATGCCATGCACTTAGATCATTAAAATAGGGCCCACTAAACAACTATAGAACAATGTCAAACATCCCATTTCTAAGTAAGGTGCTTGAGAAAGCATTTCTATCCCCGAATCAATACATTTTCAAATGATAACAACATTCTAGAAAAGTTTCAGTCAGGTTTTAGAGCAAATCACAGCGCAGAAACAGCACTGACCAAAATAAGAAATGACTTACGACTTAGCATGGACCCAAACAAAGACTCAGTCCTAGTCCTCTTAGACTTGAGTGCAACATTCGACAGCATGATGGGTTGCTCTATTAGAAAGTGTTCTCAGATATTGAACCTACATTACAGGCAGAACATTTTTTGTCAGTCTTGATGACCATGGATCTGAGGAACATACTTACTTGAACATTATTATATTTTATTTGCACAGTTACCATTTGCACTGTCATACTAGTGTTAACTTATTTCATTGTATTTGCCTGCTACTCTGTACACTGCATTCAACTGCATTCAACTGCACATTCAACTGCACTTTTCTATCTTTCTCCCTTACCCGACCCATTGTGTTATTCTTGTGTATTTGTATTCAT
>JACXGM010010217.1:0-26541 GCA_016801145.1 Umbra pygmaea | reverse complement strand
CCACTCTACAGGCTGTATCACTAACTAACCCCACAACCACTCTACAGGCTGTAACACTATCTAACCCCACAACCACTCTACAGGCTGTATCACTAACTAACCCCACAACCACTCTACAGGCTGTATCACTAACTAACCCCACAACCACTCTACAGGCTGTATCACTAACTAACGCCACAACCAGTATACAGGCTGTATCACTAACTAACCCCACAACCACACACGTGTGCTACAAGGCCAGAATGCAAGGTCATGCTCAGGACACTGTGTTTAAAGGCAAACGCTGACTAAACCTTTAATGGTCAATCCTGTTCAGCACAGCAGATGCATCATTAGAGAAGGAACTTTAGAAGCAGTATGAAGGCTAAAAAGGAGACAATGTCGATAATGGGATCTCTTCAGTGATATTTTCTATGCATCAGCAGGTCAACATGTGCAATATTTGATGTGTCTAGTTTGCATTCGGATGGGGGTATATACACCCAAAGGTGCACTTACACATTCAGGTATAAGAAAAGTAAATTCAATGTGTTGCAGATATTACACTTATACTATCATTTAGCAGATTTTCACTCTTATCCAGTGTGACTTACAGTATCTACTGGGAAATCCTTTGGAAAACTTAGGGCAAAGTGCCTTGCTCCAGGGCACAACAACACCTGGTCTAGCCAGAGATAATATATCAAAAATAATCTTTCTAAAAACACACCATCGTGTATGAGAAATGTATTTCAGCACATATTCAACCGAAGTATTCTCACCATCATTACATTAACTAATATTGTATTCTGAGCTTGACCCAGGGAAAGAATACTGAGGCTTTGATTTGTCACTCACCCATCGTCGTCTCCATCCACAGTTTTGAAGAGGCCAGCAGAGGCAGTTAAGGCACTGACTGCAGCGGCGGCAGCCGCATTACTCTCAGGCCCCAGGCCTGTGCCAACAACAGTACCACCCTCCCCTGCCAGCTTGGGCAGGGCCTGCGCCAGCAGGGCAGACTGGTGCTGGAACAACAGTCGCTGGGCATCCTCCAGTTGGGTGCTGGTGAAGGAGGGCAGGCTGGCATACAGCACACTGGCCTGGGAAGCCCCAGCCTGGGAGTGGGCCTGGGCACCGCCACAGTCCTGGGGAACGCTGAACCTAGGTGGCTGAGCTTGAGGCTGAGCCTGGCTCTGTCCAGAGCTGGTTTGTGTCTGGAGGTCACTCTGGGGGTTAGGAGGCACATTGGAGGCTAGGCTGCCCTGGTTGAGTGGGGCAGGCAGCTGGGTGGCAGTTCCTTGGGCTTGGCTTGTCCGGGGCTGCTGCTGCTGATCCAGGATGAGATTGTGTCCTTGTGGCTGATGCCCAAAACCAGTCACTCCTCCTGGGCCCATCTGAGGCCTTAGCCCCCCTCCTAACGTGGAGGCCTGGAGAGAGGGCTGCTGGGGCTGTTGTTGAGAGAGACCCTGGACTTGGAGCTGGGGCACGGAGCCAACCCCCTGCTGCGGTTGTTTCTGTGGGGCTGCAGTCATCTGGCTGGGTCCAGGCAGGCCTTGAGTGACAGAAGGCTGGGGGAGACCCACCTTGGGCTGGGAGTAGTCTGGAGGCACGGCCCCTCCTGGTGCAGGAGGCTGCTGGGGAAGAGCATAGCCCATCTGCTGCTGCTGCACCCCCACAAGTCCCTGAGCCGAGCCTGGGGCTGGGATGGAGGCTGCCTGGGCGTAGGTGAGAGGCGGCTGGGGAGTGGCAGGGGGGCCTGTGGTGGTCTGGAGTCCTACCATGCTGACAGGGGCAGCCTGGTGGGCACTGGCAGGGACTGAGGGTGCCACGGTGGTCAGTAAGTGAGGTTGGGATATGCCTATGGGCAGGCCTTGGTGGGATGTCTTAAAAGCCTGGGGGGCAGTGGAGTAGTCCTGGTAGTGAGGCTGTTGTGACAGGGGTGCGCCTCCAGTCTCTGCGCTGCCCACGCTCTCTGTGTAGTGGCTCAGCGTGCTGCTCACTGAACTCCCACTGGTGCTCTCTCTCTCTGACCCCCCAGCCATGCTCTCAACGCCCCGGCAGCTAGGAATATTAGACTCTGAGAAGGAGGCAGCCGGAGCTGAGCTCTCCTTATCATAGTACTCGGTGCACATCCACCTGCCCTTCTTAAACGGCTCCGAGCTCGAGTCCAGTTTGACCACTCGGAAACGGGAGCTGGTAGTGGTGGGAGCTGGAGTAGGGGCCGGCTGGGAAAATGGGGCTGAGGCCGGTGCCACTCCAGAGGCACCCATCCCTGGCTGGGGCACGGCAGCTACTCCACCCTGGGCACCAGCCGGAGGCCCTGTCCCCACAGAGGCAGTCGGAGCAGCCGTGGTTCTGCTTGGGTTCACGGTTCCAGAGCTTTGCTGTTGGATCAGATTGGAGTTGGAGATGCCAAAGCTGATCCCGGTCAATGCTCCAGCCACAGCACTTGCTCCAATGCTGCTACTCATCACACTGGGCAGGAAGCCACCGCCACTGCTACTAGCACTGGTGCCAACACCCCCCATGGCAGGCACACTGGAAGTGCTGTACATATTCACATTGTTGGTCAAGGGATTTGCTAAGCTAACCATAGCCCCGGCGGCTGACACGTGCATTGCCGTTATAGGTGCCGCCGCTGCGAGCTGAGTGGCAGCAATGACAGAACCCACTGAAACATTCTCCAGAGGCATCCCCACGGTGGAAGGCATCTTCGGGGCACCATCTACTCCTCCAGGGGCGGAAGTAGTGTGGGGGGTGGTGGAAGAGGGCTGTACCAGGGCCTTGTGAGAAGTAGTCTGTGGCCCTGGGTGATGATGATGGTAGTGGTGGTGATGATGGTGGTGCACATTTCCGTTCACCATCACTCCATGCTGAGGTCCCTGGGGAAAAGAGTGAGGGTGAGGGGGCTGGTTTGGGGAAGCCGCGCCGGGGGTGTCCGCCTCATGGAAGTTATTCAGCGTCTCCTCTGAGGAGCTCCTCTCACCCCCCGGCATGTCATTGGCCCTGTTGAGGGAGACGTCTAGGATCTCGGAAGAGGACAGGTCCTCTGTGTGCGACTCATCCAGATCATCGTAGCTTTCTGTGTCCTCCGCTATGCTGTTGTTGGTGCTCACAGAGATCTGGGCAGGAGTCACACTGGTTATTTGGAAACCGCTCTTCTTCTTCATCTGTGACCCAGCCGAGGGAGCTTGGGGCTGTGGAAGGGGCTGTGAGTGAAGATTCAGACTGTTAGGAGGGTGTTGAGGCCCAGGAGAAGATGATCCAACAAGGGGTTGAGAGTGCATCATGATGGGTGATTGGTAGTCTTCACCGGGAACGTGGCTGTTGCTAACGGCCGAACTAGCCGGTGCTGCCAACGTGGGGCCACTCCCGGTGACGGGGTTAATGTTGCAAACCCTTCTAGGATAATTCGCCGGGTGCGCCATCTTTCTGACGCTGCCCGAGTCTCCTGCGGAATCAGGACGGTGCATTTGAAAGGATTCCAGGGGGTAGCGGCTAGCCTGTGACAGTCTCGGATAACGTTACACTTCGTTAGGGCCGCCGTTTTGACATAGAGTAGGTCAAAAGACTGATATTGAACAATATGATATCCACTGACGATGAATGAGTTCGTTTTAATATCAATGTTTGGTTACTTCGGTTTTCGGGCAAACCAACGCCCCCCCTGTAACGGAGAAGGCTCGTGTTAGGCACTCCAAAATGCTAATAACTTAGCTACGTTAGTTAGCTGGGCTAACGTCAGCTGATAGGTTTGTTAGCCAGTCACAGACACGTATTTTCTACGTCCTTACACAAAAGCCAGCATTTCGTGGTTTAATATATCCTTATTTCTTTAACTAGATAGATACAACACACGTTGGTAACTAACACACATGAAGCATTACTGTACAATATTAAATCGCGTGCTGAGGCAGAAGTGTAACGTTTACCTCCATCATCACGAGCTAGCTACTATATCCACTAACTGACTGTTTGTGAGTCGCATTATTATTTCTCAGAAGCAAAACAAATGAAAATAAGCAATCCTTTACCGATATAAGTTTGTCTTTACAAGAATATATCCAGTTCACGTTAATTCTCTAGTAAAACGATGTTATCCATTCCGACAGTTCTTTTGTTATAGTCCAATGTTTGCTGTATCACTCCCTCTTCCAGGAGCTCTTCACAGTCAGTCCAGCTTCTTGCACTGAGGCTCGAGCTGTTGGAGTGTGACGAGACCGAAGTGGGAGGAGTGAACTTTCTAACATGGCGACCGCGCATGCTCATCTGACGCCCAGACTAGCCAGACATAAAGCAGTCTGGGGAGCAGGGAGTGGGGGGACCGGGGAGTAAACGGGGAGGCAGGCAACAGACAAAAATTATGTTCGGAAGGCCTAGATCAATTTCCGGAAAATACCGAAGGAAACTGTGGGACAAAAGGACTTACAGAATTTCCACATTATTTTGCCCGGGTGTAACTTAACTAAAAGTGCTTTGCATACATCAAAATATTTATGAGAGAAAAAGGGTTCATCACTTTTATAATTATTGTTATTATTATTTTCATTAACTGTAAAAACCAGTATCAAATCATTAATTGAATCTTTATAACTATATGCTTGAAAACTGTACTACATAGTAAGCCCTAATATGGTTTTATAGTTCTGTTTTCTGTTAAAATTTTGTCAAAAAAAGCTGCAAAATAAAACAAAAGTAAATGTTTTGCTCTCTACAAAACATCAACAACACGAACAACAAGATTAGTTGTGTGTTTTATTTTGAAACAAAGGCATGCCGAGAGCTGCTGGACCATTCTACAGACAGAATGGAGCACCAGACACATGTGTTCACAGCACTAACGATTATTCTACATGCAGGTATTGTGTATGTGTTGTGGTGGGTACTCCAGGTCAACAACCCCTCCCAATGCCCGTGGGTGTGTTCTGGATGTGGGTGTGTGTGGACCTGGCTGTGTCCGGTGTTTTCTGCTTTATCACTGTGGGCTGCCGTGGAAACCTGACCCATAACCTGTTGTTCTGAATGTCTTGGTGAAGAAGAGCAGGTTTGGTGCCATCTGGCTGTGTTTTGTTTGGTTAATTTCTCTATCATTGTTCCATGACATACTCCTCCTCTTAATCTCTCTCCACTCCCTATCTTCTTCTACACCATATCCTCCTATATCTTCTCCTCCGTATCCTCTCCTCATAAACCTCTCCTTACTCCAACTACATCCCCGCCTCCAACTCCTCTCATGCTACATCCTCTTCTACCCCTCATCTCCCACATCTGCCCCTCCCATTACTGCCTACTTGGCTCAGTAACAGCCACCAGCTAGTTAATTAAAACAGCATTTGGCCCTCAGGACTGTTACATTGAAATAGGACTCTAAATGAGAGGAGTTGGGGACAGATAAGAGGGACGTTTGAGAGGCAGGATGAGGAAGTAAATGAAATGGAGAGAGAATCAGATGTGCTGATGGGTAGATCAGCCTCTGCAGGGTCCCTAACAAATGAAAGTACCAGTTTTCATCGGACCAGGAAAGTTTATGTTCTCTTATGTACACTAACAAGGTGACACTCACTCTTAGCTCCTCCATATTTACTGTACAGAAAAGAACCTTAAAGGAAATATGTGTAGAATTGTAGCCATTGGGTCCACTTGGCGTAGTGGGCTAAGTCACTGCCTTGTAGGACATGTTAAGCTACGTCATGATATTCAGTGGTTCAAGCCTGACTATGACTTCTCCGACTTTGCCGGGACCCCCAGAAGGAGGGAGTGCAAATTTCCATAGTGCTGACCGGGATTTGAGATAGATAAGTCAAAATATCTACCTTGTCACATCGCTCTTCAGTGACTCATTGTGTGCAGATCGGGCGCCTGAAAGTTCAATTGCTGAAGTATAGTTGATGAGTGTGGTCATTCCATATATTATCTTACTAAAGTCTTCTGTGTTGGATGAGCAGTGCGAAAACAATCAGCCGGATTGGCAACACATGGTTGGGTGAAACATGTGAGTGCCCGTCACCATCTCGCATTTGTCCAGAGAGTTGCAGAGCTGCCAACAAGGCAGGGTTAGAGAGAAAATAGAAAAGACCAATTGGGAATGGGGAAATGGGGGAAAAAATTGTAGCCATAACAAAATTAATTTCTCTATCTAGTTGACTATTTCTTGATGTAAAAAAATATGTATATCAGATTATGATCCCATAAAGTATTCAGTGCTTTTTAACACAAAATATAACGGCCTAAAATGCGTAAATTATTTTAAAGACGGACCAGATTTAACACTGTTAAATCACAACTTTTCATGTCATTTCATCTCCTATTCAAATAGCGCATAGTGTAGGCACACTGTAAACCCGAACAGTAAGCAGGACTCAAAAAATTTAAGGAAACTGATTACCTCAACATTTTTGAGTTCATGAAATTAACAGTCACTGTGTTTTGCCATCATTTAACTGTTTTGAGAACATTTCCAAACAAAATGTACGAAGTGAGACTGAAAAACATTACATTGATTAAGGGAATGCAGTTTCAAGTCACTGTAAATTTATTATGGGCAGTATTTTGTTTGTAAAGCTGCACACATTGTTATACTAACTTTAAATGTTTAAGTTCTATGAACTCAAACAGAAAATAATTGTTCCAGTGCACTTAAAATGTTTGAAGGTATTTTAAGTATTCTGAACTCAAAAGGAAGTACTTCAAGAACTCAAAACTTTTGAGGTAATAAGTTTCCTTAATTATTTTGAGTCCTGCTTACTATTTGGGTTTACAGTGCACCCATTGTCCTATTTCAACAGCTTTTTCCAAATTTTTAAATATCATGAAATAAATGCTTTACAGCTTTTAGATGCTGGTCACTGAAAGAGAAAGTGTACCTTTAACATACATTTTATTTTCTTCTCATCAGGACCAGTATGTGGGAAATGTTGCTCAGGTGTTTCTTTGATGACTGTTACATTTGGTTAAGAATATAGAGAGACAGAGAGAGAGAGAGAGAGAGAGAGAGAGAGAGAGAGAGAGAGAGAGAGAGAGAGAGAGAGAGAGAGAGAGAGAGAGAGAGAGAGAGAGAGAGAGAGAGAGAGACAGAGAGAGAGAGAGAGAGAGAGAGAGACAGAGACAGAGACAGAGACAGAGACAGAGACAGAGACAGAGACAGAGACAGAGAGAGAGAGAGAGAGAGAGGGAGAGATAGAGAGGGGGAAAGAGCATGTGGCCATTCTGGGTAACTGGCAGGAAGGCGGCAGCAGGCTACGACCAGACCGTATAGGCAGACAGACTGTGCCCGTCTATGGGGATGATGGAGGGATACAGAGCCAGTGCAATGTAAGCGTCTGGTGCAGTCAGCAGCTTTATATCACACTGGTACTCCACAACAAAACACATTGAGCACTATTGTCCTTCCCAACAATGATGTTAAATTTATACTGCCGCCAAAGCTTTCAGTTTGTAAACAATAATTTCTCTTCTGGGAATGTCAAAGGTGTTCTTGTTCTGTACATCTCTATGAAATATACTAATTAACATACAACACAACAGATAACCCATTGTACATTTAGCGTAGGATTTAAACCTTTACAGTCAGGTTAACAAAATAAATGGACTCAGAAAACAACAGCTAAATATGTTTTCAAATGAAAGCTTTACTGTATTCCACAGCTCTTGAATTAGGGGGTCTGTTGACTGGTTCACAGATGAGAAATTCCTCAAACAACAGGGGCTTAAGACCGGGGGGAGAGCGGGCCTTGCCCAGTGATGCGGGGGGAGTGTCTGTGCCGCTCACAGGCTGTCTGTCTGGGCCTTGTGTCCACTCAGCCTCCCTTGTGTGTGTGTGGTATGAATGAGACCCAGCGGCAATTTGTTTGGTGGGACAGTCCTGGCAGAAAATGTGTCTGTTGTGCTGAGTATTTGAAATACCCGTTAGCAAATTCATTCATGAGTTTTTCTTCTCACGTAGGCTATCACCCCAGCTAATGTAGTACACAGAGCCCTGATATATTGCTGCGATAGTAGAACAGAATATTCTGTATGTTATTATCAATTCATACTGTATGTAGAATAACATAAAATGTTTCTCCTACCTGGAATATTCCAGGTTACTCTAATAACTACCATAAACCCCACAGAGTCACCTATTGGAATGTAAATATGAGAATGTCAAGTGTGTAGAAGCAGCCCTGAACATTCCATGTCCTGTGATCAAGTGCCTTGAAAAATTATATGAAGACAGAGCATACACAAAGTATTCCTGGCCCTAACTTGCATCAAAAATCACACTTTAACGGGGTTTCAGCCTTCCCTATTTAAAAAGACGAGATGTGAGTCTCTTATCCCATTCACACTAGGACCAAAACACACGAGTATCACCATTTTAAAGATGTTTTTTAAAATATCTGACCTAGAAACGGTTGTCAAATCAAATAACAAACTTGAATAAGTAAGTGTTATCGCTCAGGTTCAACACCTTAATGTGACCCACACTGGGAACATAATACCCTAGCTTCTTTACTTCTCGTTTGGTCTTTTGTTGGACAGCATTTCACATCAAATAAAAGGTAATATGGTTTTTAATTTATTTTATTAATATTTATTTAGCCAGTTATGTTGACTGAGATCAACTTCTCATTACCATCAACGGTAGGTCACAAAACATTTTTTTTTACAAAGTACAGGAAACAAGGAAAACAAATTAAAAGTAAAAAGCAACACAATTACTTAAAACAAACACAGTAATAAAATATTCTTGATGTAAATGTCTTAAATGCCCGAAGGACACAAGTTCCTCCAATTTAAAAGTACACTAAAATTAATTCCATTTGTGAGGGGCAAAGGAACTAAAAGCAGTTCTACCAAATTCAGAGGAGATCTTAGGGATCTATAGTGATAGCCATCCCTGAGCTCTGGTCTGCTAGCCAGTCAATCTAATAGTTATAAGTGAAGGAATAAAAGGTGGTATTGTGTGCAAAAGAGCTTTATAAACAAAAAGAGAAAAATGCACTTCTCTGCAAGATTTTAAAGACAGCCATTGTACTTTCTTGTAAAGGATGCAATGTGTACTGAACCTGTCTCCTGTAATAAAACCAATGGCACTATGATATACAGCATCAAGAGGTTTTAACATAGAAAACGAGGCATGCATATGTGCATATTTCCATAATAAATTACAGGCAAAAAAAGTAGATTCAACAATTTGTTTTCTATGTTTAGTGTCAAACAAGACTTCCTAAAAACAAAACCCTCTTACTGTTTTTTAACCACTCATCAAAATGTTTTTTAAAGGACAACCAATCATCAATCCAGATGCCCAAATATAAACATGAACACAGTCAATGGAGGCACCATCCAATGTACAAATACATATATCATCTCGTTTTCTGTTGTGCATTTGAAAAAACATATACCGGTACTTGGTTTTGCCTGAATTAGGTACCACTTTCAATTCAACAAAAGCATTCTGTATGGATGTAAAAGCAGATTGGAACTCAAAAATGTAATAGATTGACTGAACATTTCTTTCATTTCTGTTGTCCTACTCTGTCCTCAATGGGAAAAGGCTAAACAAGTTGACTTATATTCAGAGTAGACATTGTGAGTCCTAATTAGTCCTAGTTAATTCATGCTTTGTCTTTGAATTGTAATTTTATATGTCTAGACGACAATGTAATTTAAGATTATGCCTTGTATAATGTGGTCATTTTTTCAGTTCCTCAAACATTTCTGTTTTGGAGATCTGTGGAATTTGACATGACAGGGAAGATATTTCAATATCAGATTATTTTAACAGGCTTTGTTATTTCATATATGAGAAATTAATTCATGGAAAAAGATTGCATGATAAGGTATAGTGCAATGTCTCTATGGTAACCTAATAAAACACACACAAAAACACATGCACATATAAAATCCCTTTGGGTAATTACTATAATGAATCACGGAAAAAATATCCAGATTTTTGGAAATAAATATCAGATTAACACATCGTCATGGTGCATTAGTCATTACATTATTCTTACATAGAGTCAGCTCAATGAATTAATAAAAAAACGTAACCGTATCTTCTCCGTCTGTTGACTGAAAGGAAACATGAGAATAGCCACTGAAAATACTGTATTTAATAATAGAAGAGAGAATCCAAGTCAGTACAGGTTGGCCAGGTTAAGTCCTTTCATTCAGGTGGCTCTAGTGCACAGACGCATATTAAACTACGGGATATAGAGTCACTTACACCTACATATAGCTGCTAGTGAAAGTGTAAACAACTTTTCTTAGGATACACGACCTGGATGTTATACTGTCTTTTTCTTTACATGTTGTGATGGCATCATTAAACTATATGCTTTTCACCAGAAGGAAGGGATAAGGGTATATACCAGAATCAAAACATAAGTAATGCCCATATGATAAAGCAATACACAATCATTTTGAGCAAACTTGTCTTAGTCTTTTGAAATCCTAACCCTGCAATCGAATCAGCTTTCAACTGATGTTCTATAATGTTCCATTCAGTTAAAAAAATACAGTGCATCCAGAAAGTATTCACAGCACTTCACTTTTTCCAAATTTTGTTTTTCCGAAATGAATTCATTACTTTTCTTCAAATTCTACAAACAATACCCCATAATGACAATGTGAAAGAATTGTGTTTAAAATTTTAGCAAATTTATTAAAAAGCTAAAACAGAGGCCACTGTGCTCATTGGGACCTTCAATGCTGCAGATATTTTTCTGTACCCTTCACCAGATCTGTGCCTCTATACCATCCTGTCTCGAAGGTCTACAGACAATTCCTTGGACTTCATGGCTTGGTTTGTGCTCTGACATGCATTGTTAACTGTGGGTCCTTATATAGACAGGTGTGTGCCTTTCCAAATGATGTCCAATCAACGGAATTTACCACAAATGGACTCTGATCAGGTTGTGGAAACATCTCAAGGATGATCAGTGGAAACAGGATGCTCCTGAGCTCAATTTTGAGTGTCATGGCAAAGGCTGTGAATACTTATGTACATGTGCTTTATGTACTTATAAATTTGTCATTATGGGTTATTGTTTGTAGAATTTTGAGGTAAATAATGAATTTAATCCATTTTGGAATAAGGGTGTAACATAACAAAATTTGGAAAAAGTGAAGTGATGTGAATACATTCCGGATGCAATGTATATGGTTTCATTTTAAAATGTAATTTGCAGAGAAGCATAGCAGAGTATGATTTGAACTCACATAGTTTTATTTTTTAAATGTATTTGAAAGTAAACAATATTTAAATCTGTGTAAAATTACACTACTCTCTATGAAAAGCACAACAGTAACCTAACAGTAAGTTAACTGGCCGTATATATCATGAATCATTTTGGTCCCTTCTCTCTACAGAGTGTATTAGTCTGAGACATATTTTGTCATACAGTTAGGCTGCCTAACAATCTAATACTGGTTATGAACAATACATCGTCCTGGGATCAGGCAGTGAGTAATAGCAAAGAGCAAGTGTATGAATCAAAGCCACAACAGTGAGTGAACAAAATCCAATTATCTCTTCGTTCTCTACTTGCT
This sequence comes from Umbra pygmaea, assembly GCA_016801145.1. Taxonomy (NCBI): domain Eukaryota; kingdom Metazoa; phylum Chordata; class Actinopteri; order Esociformes; family Umbridae; genus Umbra; species Umbra pygmaea. The sequence continues at coordinate 15,027 of JACXGM010010217.1, read as the reverse complement.
CTCTCTCTCTCTCTCTCTCTCTCTCTCAAAATTACATCAATGCAAACCTGTAAGTAAGGTTGACCTTGACAGGGGAACGAAGGCCTGGAGTTATTGCATTTAGAACATGATGAAAAATAGGATAGAGTTTCTTTCATCTGTTTCTGACGTTATGCAAGGGGTCCGTCAACACTTAGATCTGAGGAAAAATGACAAAGTCAGTGTGAAATCTGAGCCCTGACAAAGGGGTGCAGGGAAGCTACTGAGTAGGTACTCAAAGTACACCAGGGATTATCCATACTATAATCAGTCAGTGATGCATCAACCTGTCAGCTATGAAAATCATGTTTATTGAGATTGTATTTGTGAACAGTGGTTTGTGTGTTTGCTCAAGCTTGGGTTGAATACCTGTGTGGCTGCTACTCACCAGAACCAGTATGCTAGCAACTAACTCAGCTGTTTTTCATAGTCTTTCGACAGGTTTCCAGAAGGATGGTAAACCTGGCCAGGTTCAGGGAAGTCTGTGGGTGAGGTGCCCTGATGTGTTGAAAGGTTCTGGGTTAAATACGCAGGTGTTGAAAGTTAGGCAGGCTGGAAGGCTCTGAGAGAAGTAGAAAGACAGGCCTGTGTGGAACAGGAAATGGTGTCTCTGAGTTACATTGTGGTGAGAGATCTCTGAGGAGGATCTATGCCTTCTCAACAACAGGGGACAGTGTATCTACCTAGTGGTAGAGTAGTTATAGGAGGTAGGCCATCTTGAGGACAAATGGTCAGGTTTTTCACTAAGAAAATCATTTAGTTTTTTGCTCTCTCTCATATTGTATAAACGGTCAAAGGCAACCTACATCTGTTGTAGACCTAAACAGTATATCTATCTACAGTATACCATCCCAAGTGACTGAAGTTGTTCAGTTCCCTTTATCTAGACGTGTGTGACAGCTCCATCTAGTGTTAGATCAACTAATGGCAATATATTATTGAGTGAAAAGAAGTCGTCATCCACATATATGAATTGTTTTATATTTGTAATTTCCAGTGGAATTAATTACACTGGTTCACGTATAGTTAAACCTGCAATAACAACAAAATAACAAAAATAACAGCATTCACCATAAATTCCTGTCAGATAGACATCACGTTTTTGAAATGATACTGATGTGTGCACCGCAGGAGCGTTTGAATGGAAGTGATAGGAGTAGATTGGTTTTAATTGACTTGTATCGCTCTGATCACTTGTCTTTCATCCCATTAGCTACTATAGGCGCAGTACTGAAAAATGTTTAATGACTGATAGGGTACACCAAATAAAACTAATTAAATGAACAAAAATCTTATTTACCAAAAAAATATGGCAAAAGTGATTCGAGTTTTTTTTCTGATTTTTCCCGAAGTTCTTTCCTTCCCAGTTCCATTTCTAATCCTGCCTTGTCAGCAGCTCCGCAACTCTTGTACAGATGTGGGATGACAGTTCAACTGTGCATCCAACCACATGTCGCCGAAGCCGCCGATTATTTTCTCACCGTTCACCCAACACGGACGCCTTTAGTCTGATCATGCACGGGATGAATACGTTCACCGACTATACATCTGCGATTTAATATACAGGCGCCCGATCTGAACACAAGGAGTAAATGGAGAGCAACGAGGTAGGATCAATGGCTAGGATAGATAGATCATCTGACTTATCTAGCAAATTTCAACCTGTGGTCAACGGAGGTACTACAGTTGGTCCGCGATATTTATTTTATGTTTATAAATTGAAATGCAAACGTAACATTATAGCTTACTTTATCAGGTGTTTAGGTTGGATGAATGTACAATTTTCATTGTTACATAATGCCAATTCACCAAAAGATTAATTTTACTATCCCATAATTTTACTATCCCAACAGTAATTCAAACTTATTTAACTTGCACCATAAATGCATCTAGTGTGGGCTAAAAATTAAATTATTAATTAAATTAATAATAATAATGAATGAATGAATTAATTATTAAATAATAATAATTAGTAAATTATTTTACGTCATCAGTCACGTGGCTGTTACTTTAAAAGAAGCGTGATGTAACTCAGTCGTGTTTTCAAAACTGAGTGCAGTGTCAGAGGTGCTGAATCTGTCGTCCTACCATCAGCATGTCTGAAAAAACAGAAGTTGATTTAACAGGAGCTAAGGAAAACACAGGTGTTTGGCTCGTGAAGGTGTGCTGCGCGTCATGAGCCTGAATTAATTTTGAACAATGATCCACATATTGTCTCACGTTTTCTAAACCACCACTCCTTTTCTCGATATTTTTCTTGTTTTACCTGTTTAGGTTCCTAAGTATCTGGCTCAACAGTGGGCTAAAGCACCAGGAAAAGGAGAAGTTGGGAAACTAAAGATTGGAAAGTAAGCACTGACCACGTAACTCGATGTCTGTTAATTACTGAAAACGTATAATATAGGAAAGTTACGTACACCAAGATTGGTAGTGAGGCGCTAATCACAGGAGATATTCTTAAAAATAAGAAAAAATTGGAGCAATTTATTTAGATAACGTTTTGGCCTTCATGCCTTCAAATCAATAATCAAGGACAGAACATTACCACAGGTACTATATAGCAGAACATTACCACAGGTACTATATAGCAGAACATTACCACAGGTACTATATAGCAGAACATTACCACAGGTACTATATAGCAGAACATTACCAAAGGTACTATATAGCGCCCCCCCCCCCCGTTTCACATCTGATGTTAATCCTGAAATCAAGTCATCAAGTGGCATCATGTAGAAATCTATATATTCAACACTGTACACAAATCCATGTACAATACTGAAATATTTCCCAAGAAAACATGTTTTTCATTTGATATTAATTAAATCGATAAATAGCAAAAGTTAAAGCATTAGTTCTAAATGAACATCATTAACAACTTTGTCTAAATAACAAATAAATAGTAAAGAAAATCACTATAGAACAAGATGCATTACAAGAAACACTTTTTAAATCATAGTCAATATTTAATCAGTGGGGTAATATGGTTTTTAACGGTAAATCCAATAACATTCCCTCTTGGAAAATAAAACAGCTACGGTAAATTACCTCCTCTAGGGGGAAGGGTCACCTGTTTAATCCCAATATATATATCTAAAAGAGAAAATAGGGTGATTGAGTTCAACAAAATGTGCCGTCACTGGATAATTTATATTCTTACATCTGATAGTGCTTCTATGTTCAGAAATAAAGTTTTTAGTAATCTAGTCATTTTACCATAGGATTTGCAAGTGATAAGACAAATGATCACTGAAAACACATCACTGATTTTAATGGGGATAATGCAAAAATATAATGCAGATTGTGTAGGCTAGTTGATGGTTTATAGTTACACCAATCCCACAGTTTGGGTATCTAATCTAAAAAAATAAATGAGTAGAGTTAATTTATTGGCCCCTCCCTTCTTAGGATCTGTCAGGTTTTGGTCATTCATCAGGCGTTGCTATCCAGAGTAACTTCCAGGAATTAGTAGGTTTAAGTGCAGTGCTTACCGAAACAACATCATATTTTGTTTTAATTTGCTGCGTCACGGTTTGAACCAGCAACCTGTTGGTTACCAACCCAACTCTCCTGAGCCACTAACGATTTGCATAGTGATCTATTCCCAGGATGCCTCGCTGGGTTCTCTTTTGGGGACCTACATTCAATTTGGTCAGTCAGCTTCACTCGTAGCAAGACTCGATCCTGTCAATCTCACAGGAGTTCCTAGTGTACCAGCATGCAACTCATCTGAGACCACTGCTGTTGTCGGCTCTGTTTTAAGACAGATCAATGGCCTTGATTCCCCTGGTTTTAGCTCTGTGTAGGTTGGGGTATTCTATTGGGTGTGTATACGTGTAAGTGTGCTTGGGTCTTTTTCACTAAAAGACTTTACTCTTGCACCTTGTTGCAAAACATTAAGGACTTACTGGTTGATCCAGCCACTTCTAAGAAATGGCAGCAGATATGGACATTATTCACCTCAGACTCTGAGAGGAAATGTTTCATTAAGTCTGTAACTGAAATGAGGGCACCTTCACTGATATCTATTACTGATGTTTAGACGAAGGATTACAGTGGTCAGGATCTTCTGAATATGTCCATCCATCTTCATCCGCTTATCCGGGATCGGGTTGCGGGGGCAGCAGCTCCAGCAGGGGACCCCAAACCTCCTTTTCCCGAGCAATGTTAACTAGCTCCGACTGGGGGATCTCGAGGCTGTCAAAGGCCAGGTTGGAGATATAATCTCGCCACCTAGTCCTGGGTCTTCCCCTAGGCCTCCTCTCAGCTGGACGTGCCTGGAACACCTCCCTAGGGAGGCGCCCAGGGGGCATCCTTATCAGATGCCCAAACCACCTTAACTGGCTCCTTTCGACGCAAAGGAGCAGCGGCTCTACTCTGAGATCCTCACGGATGACTGAGCTTCTCACCCTATCTCTAAGGGTGATGCCCGCCACCCTCCTGAGGAAACCCATTTCGGCCACTTGTACCCTGGATCTTGTTCTTTCGGTCATGACCCAGCCTTCATAGGTCATGAATATGTTGTTTGTTCTAATCTTCCAAGTGGACTGCTTGTTCTTTATTGGCCAACATAATATCCTGTATGGTGACACTAATTATTCAATAGAATACAGTGACTCTTAACCAAAACACTTGGTTGTCATCATTATAAAAATGTTTCTCATTTCACATTTTCTCATTTTCATATTCTTACAGATTTAAAGACAGCCCCAAAAGGAGTAAAAAAATGTTGGAATTAATTAAACCTTTATATTCCTTTATGTATTCTTTATGAGGTCTCACATGTGAAAACATGAAATGGTGTAAAGGATAAACAAGACTGAATCTGGGCAAACCCAAATTCTGAGTAAAACTTTTTTTACTTTAAAATGTTCCCTACACTTTTTATTATTTTGCCAAATGCCATGTCCCTATGTATGTGGTAATTCCTTGAAAATAAAAACATTATTTTCTGTTCTAACCCATAGGAAACAAGGAAAATCCGATGTAAGTCAAATACTTGTGTCCACATGGTGTCACTATAAAACCACATACAATGTTCCTCATCCTAAATAACTGCCAGCTTGTAGGTACACCAAAGAACAGAATCTATCTTATTAGATTTGCATTGTATTATTATTACTATCTATTATAGGTCTGTTAATAGTTTTTAAGATGACAGTTAAATCAGGTGAGTTACTGCTTGTTTAGAACAAACCAATGCTCGGCTGTTGATCCATATCTGTGTGTGCCCCTCAGGTATTGTTCACCCTAAATAAGGACCTGATCAACGTGTCTGCCCTGGGGGAGAAGGCAGAGTCAGTAGAGACTCCCCAGGACCATCCAATGACCATGCTTAGTGTAGGAGGGCAGACACTGGCTGTGTTCACTGAGACCTCTGCAGGTAACTGACTAATGCGATGCTCTAATACTGGCAAGTCACCATGGAGATATGGTTCATTTTCAGTTAAAGCAGTAGGGTGCCTCAGAGATTATAAATAATCAAAGAGATGACACTCCTTGAAATTAATGAGATTACATTTCAGTGTCATGCCCAAGCAGTCTCTTTACCATGTTGTCATGGAGAACCTGAGAAATCTGTCAAGACTTCTCATTTTGATTTGACTGTCTTTCAGCTTAGTCTGTCGGCTGCAGCTTAAATGTTGATGAAGGCATATTTCATACTTCTATTATTTGACTGTATTCATGTACTCATGCACTGCACATGAGTTATTTATTTTAACCTTTTATATTATATAAAAGTGTAATTTTATTCGATTGACCTAACTTACAGATGCATTCCAGGATCTTAAGATCTAATCTTGGTGTGCTGAAAATCCCAGAATGCCTCTTTACCGCCTTCATATCTACATTCACATTTTCAGCACACTCACCTGCAAGTTCAACCACACACACCCACATGTATGTATTTTAATGATGTAATGCAATGCTTCTAGAGTGGTTTGGCCCTGGGGCACAAAGTGAACCAGGTTGCCCAAGTCAAATGTTTGTTGTTGAAGTAATGCCGCCTGGAAAATGTTATTTTCACAGTAAATCTAGCAGTTATATTAGACAAGGCAACAGCATGCCTTGTCATAATCAATTATTTCCTATTCATCATATTCTTGATGAAATGTTGGAAAACTCAACGTCTTTCCAACTATACTGTAAAATATGCTGGATAGTGCTGCCAATACAGTGCTGCCAATTTAACACATATTCAAAATACTATTGTTATGGAATTATATGTTGGTATAGGGAGCTATAGGTATAGGGAGCTATAGGTATAGGGAGCTATAGGTATAGGGAGCCATAGGTATAGGGAGCCATAGGTATAGGGAGCCATAGGTATAGGGAGCCATAGGTATAGGGAGCCACAGGTATAGGGAGCCACAGGTATAGGGAGCCACAGGTATAGGGAGCCACAGGTATAGGGAGCCACAGGTATAGGGAGCCACAGGTATAGGGAGCTACAGGTATAGGGAGCTACAGGTATAGAGAGCTACAGGTATAGAGAGCTACAGGTATAGAGAGCTACAGGTATAAAGAGCTATAGGTATAGACCTTTATATTTGTTGTGATGCCTGATTTAATTAACGATTCTCTGGAAGGACTACAGAAACGGCACATTCATAGGTGGAAGTGTATCAACAAAACAACACAGCATTAATTACACCCGTTGATGCAGTAATTCCTAGTGTAGTCATGCATGGAATGTGTATAGTGTTTGGTTCATGTCATTTTATGTATTTAAGTGTTTTATTTTTTCAATTGTGCTCTGCTCTGGCAAGTATTGATTAAGCAGTTGCTTAGCAACAGGCTTTGCTACAGAAGCTGGCAGTGATTTCGCTCGGCTGTAATGTACTGTACTTTTAGAAAACCATTCCTCTCTCATTCCCTCTTGCTCTCTGTCATTCCGCTTGTTCTTTCACGCTCCCAGGAAATAACTTCAGGGCAAAAAGTCAACGTTGGCATCTAAATAAAAAAAATCTAATTCAGTCACTTGGGGCTTTTAGTGCAACAACAAAGTGCTTTTTGAAGCTCTTGGATAGACTTCTTGTTTGTGACTTGATCCTATGAAAAGGGATGACACCATTGTTAGTCCTTTAAGAATTACTGAGGTGAAAGTTCTCTTATTTTTTTCATATTAAAAAAATAGCTTTATTTATTTGTATTAAACAATACTATGAAAGTTTTAATATTAACAATACATTGATATGTCACAATTTGGCAGTGTATATGTGGTTACCTGAACAAAAACCAACAAAAGTTAATATCCAACAAGAACTCTGAACTACCTAAAAAAAACATGGTTTTACATAATTTAACCAAATACTTAAAAAAAAACATAAAAATGAAAACTGAACATCTTTGTGATCTTTTCTTGTACCTCCATTACAGTTAATTTAGCTATGAATGTTGTCAACAAACTGTAAGAATCTGCACAGTTTATATTTAAAATCAGGCAGAACTACCCAATGTGTAAGACAAGATGTGAATGAGATACAGTATGGCCTGTTACATTGTAACGGAATGAGATACAATATGGCCTGTTCCATTGTAACAGAATGAGATACAATATGGCCTGTTACATTGTAATGGAATGAGATACAGTACGGGCTGTTACATTGTAACAGAATGAGATACAATATGGCCTGTTACATTGTAACGGAATGAGATACAGTACGGGCGGTTCCATTGTAACAGAATGAGATACAATATGGCCTGTTCCATTGTAACAGAATGAGATACAATATGGCCTGTTCCATTGTAACGGAATGAGATACAGTATGGCCTGTTACATTGTAACGGAATGAGATACAGTACGGGCTGTTCCATGGTAAGATAGTGATGCTGTGTGACTCAGAATATAACCAAATTACTTTACCAAAATGACATAATGTTTCCCAGATCGGTTCTAAACAGAGGCCTAGCAATGACTGTCATTATTTTTTAATGGTTAGGATAAAAAAGTTCCATTCCTCCTTTGCTTAATTGGCTATTATCCTGAATAGTGGCTATTATTCAATAGAATTCCACCCCTAAACAAGGCTAAATAGGGTTGGTTCAGACCCAAATGAATCGATATTTATCACACAGGTCTATTTCACATCTTTGGACGGCAGAAAGAACAGCACAGTAGGTTTTTTGGGGGGATTTTACACAATTTCTCTTCACATATTGTGTCATGTCCAATTCCCTTATCTTGTCTCGTTGTCAACTACAAAGCAAGTGCAGGTTGGTCAAAGGGAAGGTTTGAGCAAGGGTCGCCGAACTGGTCCAATTATCACACAGCTCGTTTAAAACTGGTCCAATTATCACACAGCTTGTTTAAAACTGGTCCAATTATCACACAGCTCGTTTAAAACTGGTCCAATTATCACACAGCTCGTTTAAAACTGGTCCAATTATCACACAGCTCGTTTAAAACTGGTCCAGTTATCACACAGCTCGTTTAAAACTGGTCCAATTATCACACAGCTCGTTTAAAACTGGTCCAATTATCACACAGCTCGTTTAAAACAGATGCTTGTAGCTGATTGGTTTAGGCTTCACATTCATTTCCAAAACTACCATGATTAAATTCAAAGGCACCAGACTTATACAAGGAGTCACTAGAGCGCAGCATGACAAGGTACACGTACAACCTGAGCAGCGCTGCACCAATTTGTTCTGCCCTGTGCTTTTAGGTGATGGATTTCATTTTTTGCTTAAGGTGATTGAAAATGACCTTTGAACACAGTTACAACCACCATTTTAAAGTGTGTGCATATTTATGCACCAAAGGCATTGAGAGGTTTTACTGTTTTTCACAGAGATTCAGTTGCTTTTGACCCGAAATGCTGCTGGTTACATGATGGTACTGAAGGTATAAAAAAGTTCTGATATGATTTATTCATAAGCAAGTTGACTGAACACATTCTCATTTGCAGCTACAACCCGAGGGATTGTTAAAGGGGAATGAGGAGCCAATTAAAAGCTATTGATGATTAGGTTGCCATGATGGTTTAAAGGCCTGACACCAGGGTTAAGTCCCCTACTCTTATGAATACTGCCATTGGATCTTTAGTAACCACAGAGAGTCTGGACCCTGGTTTAATATCCCATATTAGAAGGAATCCTAGACAGGGTGTCGTGTATTACATTTACTGTGTAAAATGGAGCATAGACTTTAATGTCTCAAAGCCGAGTTGTCTCTGCAGAGAAATGCCCACCATAATAAGATAACATTCATTTTTATACAAAGAATGATGTCACAACAGAACTTAATACTGAATTCCTATTGGCCTAATAGATAGCATTAGTTTAAATTTCACCAATGGTCTCAACCTTGGATTCAACATAACTAGTACTGGTTAACTCCGCGCCCGCTTGTCTCGGTACTCTATATGTAAATCCCTGTCTGAGGCCCAAATGGCTTCGGTATCACTTCTTATTGCAACAAAAGGTTATAGACAAATATCTGGCCTTAGGTTTTACATACGTTGCATTTCAAAGACATTCTGTTTTCTTAGAGTTAAATTAGCCCTGTCGGCCGCATTCCTACAATGGCGCAAAAGACTTCATAGTTGTATAAATCATTGTCACAATCCCAGAATAACTTGGTCTGTTAATTACTATGACAAGGAAAATACTTCTATAAAGCCTGGTGTCCCCTTTACTGCCCTGGGGCATTGGGCATTTTCAGAACAGAGGGAGCTGTCTTAATCAGCCTTGCTATAATATCAATACTGACCGCTGATGAAACTGTTTTTGTACAACCTAAAATGTCAAAAACCATCTCAGGGACGCTTAATCGGCATGCGTGTCATCCTCACCGGTGTCTTGCCCTGACTACAGTTTAGTGGTGTAATTTCAGTGGGAAGTGGTCACCTTCAACGGCCACGGTCACGCTGGAGATGTGTTCACAGATGAATTCTGTGCTGAACCGTACCGGGCAGATGGCAGACAGCGCGTGTGTGGTGTTGTGTGGGTGTGCGGTTGGCTGATGTCAACATTCTGAACAGTGCCCCATGATGGCGGCGGGGGGTTATGATATGGGCAGCCATCATTTATGGATGAACTTGTCTGTGCTTAATGAATCTTAAGTCATTGAAAGCTTTTAAAATGTTGTGTTTATAGCTTTGTTTTTTGAAAAATGTTCCCTCACAATTTCGAGATTCCATTCGTGAATAAGGGGGTTATCCATTGCAAGAACTCTACCAGGTTTGGCAGAGTAGAAGATAGTTCTAGGCTTAGCACCAGCAAACCTTTGTTTACTTGCGAATTTCTGCTCACTTCTGGAAGAAAGAATGACCATAAAATAATTTATTTTATGTGGAGCAGCACACTATCCCTCAATGTAAGAATGCTTCATTCAGGTTGTATAAATACCTTTCCTGTCACATCACAGTAATTTGTTTAGTTGTTGCAGTGTATTTGGTGTGAAGTTTTTGGTGATAGACAAAATTTAAATGAGTCTGTGTAAGTAAGAAACTCAGTAAGAAAGTTTGTTATGTGAATTTTAAAGTGGGTATGTGACCACATTACAGCACGCCTTCTCTCTCCAGCCCTTCAGTTGTCATGTAACTCTGTTTAACACTTGTTTTATAACAGTTCAATGTCAGTTAAAAGATTGGCTCTCACTTTTGTCTCCTGGAGCTATCAGGCCAAATGGCAGAGGGCTGAGATACATTCTATCTGCTCTGTTCATGTTCGTAGTAAGAGGACAAGCCCAGGCCTGGTCTGGGTGAACAGATGAGATCCCAGACTGCTCGTCAGCAGCCTTTGCCTACTGATCTGTCCTAAGTCTCCTGACGACAGACAAACACAATTTTCTCCAGCCCTGCTCTACATCAATGCCCTCATTCGGCTCAGCACGCCTTGTTGATTAGTTGTCTACTTTAATCAGGTCAGGCTGATTGCTGGTGTAAAATGTTTGTTCCGAGAGGCTTGGTGGAGCTGCCGAGGGCGGCGTTCACACTCCTAGCCTTGGCCCAGGTATAGAGCACGTCATCCAGCCAGCTGCGGCATGTTGTTCAGGCAGGAAAAGTAATTGCTGCTTAGACATCCATTAGTGTCTAGGAATAAAGATGTTGTCACTCATTTCTCCCACAAAGGAGGCACGTGCTGCCAGGAATAATCACCACTGAATGCTCTGTCCTCACAGACATCTGGCTGCGGACGTTAAAACTGCCTTCTGTTCCAATATGCCCTGGATAAGCTGAACACGGCTACATACTAGGTAGAACATACACAGGTCTGTAGAAGTGAAGAGAGCACTGCAATATCATCTGGTTTTAGTTTTTATATGTATGTATTTGAGTAAAATTAACATTATACTGACAACATTTCTCCTAAATTCCCCCCCAAATATTGTCATTTTGAGTTTTTCTTCGCAGAAAATGAAACGGTTGAAAATAAAATAGATTGTGTTGTCAGACCTTGAATAATGAAAAGAAAACAAGTTCAGATTCATTTTTAAACAACAGAATACTCATTTTGTTAACCTAGGAAGAGTTCAGAAATCAATGTGTGGTGGAATAATAATACGGTAATTGTATAATATTAATTATTGGCTTTCATGCATCTTGGCATGCTCTCCACCCGTCTTTCACATTAATGTTGAGTGACTTTATGCCACTTCTGGCACAAATATTCAACCAGCTCGTCATTGTTTTATGTCTTGTGACCATCCATCTTTCTCTTGATCACATTCCAGAGGTTTTCATTTGGGTTGTTTTTAAGAAACAGTATGAATATATATGAATTCGAGTATGAATATATACCAATACGAGTATGAATATATACGAATTTAAGTATGAATATGCCCAAATTTATACACCTGTCTAATTTAGTTTTGATTCATATTGCACATATTCTGTTCATCTAATAAACCTAATTTCACTACTGAAATATTACTGTGTCCTTCAGTTATTTGATAGATCAAAATGAAATTGCTGATCCAAACACCCAATTATTTATAAATGAAAAACATGGAAATAGTCAGGGGTGCCTAAACTTTTGCGTGTGTGCGTGCGTGCGCGTGCGTGCGCGCGTGTGTGTACAAATGTAATTAGTGGGCTTGTGTAGATCATTAAATTATTCATTATTGTAGAGATATTCCTTTAGTCAATTGTGGGTTTTAGAAACTGGTGTCTGACTGCTGGTTGATTGATTCCTGAGGGACCACATTATGGGCCTGGATCATCTACAATCGTTCAGACATCTTTGATCTTCTCAGTGTACTGTTTACAGTCCATTCCATTTTGCTTCTGTGTGAGCTTGCATGAGAACTGTAGTCTATGCCACGTGTGTCTCTTCGGTTCTAGCCTGGAATTAATAGCTGATGTTTTTGGTCTAATTGTTACGTTTTGATTGTTGAGTTTGAGAAACATGGCTAAGTCAGAAGAATGGTCCAAAAAGAGTATAGAGCATCGCCCTTCACAAACAAGGAACAGGATACAAAAAGATAGCGAAGGCACCGAATGTTCCCAGAGAAACCTTTGAAATCATACTTTGCAAGTTCAAAGTGAAGGGAACGGTTGTTACACTGGACGGGGCAGAAAAAGGAAGCTATCAATGGCTGCAACCAGATTTCTGAGACAGCAGGTTGTGAAAAACACTTGAGTGCAAAAGACCCGCAGCAAGACTTTGTGGCAACAGGCACTGAGGTTTCAGTGAACATAGTAAGATGTGTGCTAAACGCAGAAGGTGCAATTTGGCTTCAATATGCTTAAAATCATATAAAGAAGCCATAGAGTTTTTTGGATTCTGTTGTGTGGAGCAATGAAAAAATACTGAAACTTTTCAGCAGGATTGATCAGAGGTATGTCTGGAGGAAGTATAATGAAGCAAATGCTGATAAGAACCCTGCCCTCAATAATGCATGGTGGTGGCTCTGTGATGCTCTGGGGCTGCTTTGCATCGTCTTGCAAAGGAAACATGAAGCGTGTGGAAGGCAAGATGGGTTAATCTTGATTAATGGATTCATCAAGTATCAGGAAATCCTAGTAGAAAACATCATGCCGTCTGTGAGGGAGATGAAGCTTGGGCATCATTGGACTTTCCAACGAGACAGTGTTTCCAAGTAGGGTTGTACGGTTCACAAAACCCACGGTTCGGTTCGTATCATGGTTTTATGGTCACGGTTTTAGGTTCCGTACTGTTCTTGTTATTTTTTCTTTAAAACTTAACTCCAAAATATACTTCAGCATATGATATATAGCTTAATTATACACAATTTAGGATACTAAAAAATAGAATACTATTAAAAAATAGGTATAGCATGTAATCATGCACGAACGGAATTTGACTTGACACATTATTGGGACCATCTCTGAGGAAAGCTAGGTGAGATTTTGATACAGCAAGAGGGAAGACGTTGATGGTTTCAACAAGCTTTTCATTTATTTGGCAAAACAATGAGTGTCTAATGCCATTAACAGGAACTTGTGGGCCTTAGCACATGAAGATTGAAAAATTACACAATAATGCATTTATCAAACCTTTGTCGATCTGAAATGTAAACAGATTCGGCAACTGTATGGCCTATTTCTCACTTAAAATGTTTTCAAAAACGCGTTTCGGTGAACTATTTTCCTAAAATATGAGATCGTATTCAGAATGAGACGCCATTAGTCTGTTTTAAAATTCGGGAAACGCCAGACCCACATGACGTGTTCGTCCAATCAGCTGCCATGTGTTGCGCTTGTCACTCTCATCCCGCTTGTCATTTCTGGTAACGGGCCCTGTGAACTTGCCATTTGGCTATACGCTGGCCGCTTGTGGGCGTGTATGTTTAAACTTTCAAAAAAATTGTAAAATGCAGGGAGCTGACTAGCTCTCAACTAGTATGATGTCAATCCACATTTGTTGATAATTATATGAATGAAAAACTAACAAATTAATCATAATACACTTAGTTCTATATCTTTTTAAAAAATTTTTTTTATTTAATCTTTATTTAACCAGGTGGGCACGGTGAGAACAATTTCTCATTTAAAACGGCGACCTGGCCAAGATAAGGTGGAGAAAGTAGCTGCTGTAGTGTTTAGATGACGATGAAACATCAAATGAAATGTTATCCTACTGAGTAGTAACATTATCCCAAAATAGTGACTTCCTGCTTGTCTGCATTTATGAAGGGAGTAGTTGCATATAAAACAATTTACAGAAAGATATCCATTGCAAACATGAGTAATGACAGGAAGATGCTTGTCGTGTTGACATTGCTGCTTCATGGCAGACAACAATACAGGACAACAGCGAAGTTCACAAGCTAGCAATGTAGTTACAAAGCTAACGTTTGATGTATAGCAGCTTTGTAGAGACATAAAACCCTCTGAGTTACACCAACTGCCTCAGACAATTTTACACATGATGCTTTTTTTTGTGTGTCTCTATTTTAACAGGGATTAAACACGTACGTCTGGAAATCTAGACACCTTAATTATTAATTTTCCGTCAGTGTTGGTCATAGATAACGATTGTATGCTAACTTTTCAAATGGATGATGCAGACAGGAGGAACTGACACAATGTTTCTGATTGGATGGATGTCGCCCAACCCTGACTAGTGAAATTAGTTTCAAATTTGCATAAAATAGGATTGATCCTATCTTTTGGCGCTGCTCACGGCAGCTTCGCATCGCCAGGTATCCCACACTGCCTCGCCCACACTGTTACGTGACCCAATTGAAAATGAATGGGAAGCGAAATTTCACTAGTCAAAATTCTTCTTTGAAATGCCTAGTGACAGGGCCCGTAAGTGTTTTAACATAGGTGTTGAAAGTGAGCACATCCACAGTAAGTGTTTTGTGCACATTAGCAGTGTACTGACAAACCGTGCGATGCACACAGCCTCCGAACCAAGACAAGCGAACCGAACGGTTCGGACGTATTTTCATGAACCGTACCACCCCTAATCTCCAAAGCATACCTAAGCATACCACAAATTCCACCAAGGCTTGTTTGCAGAAGACGTCCTGGAAGATTCTACAGGGTCTTCTCCCCCCCGTGTCTCTGTCTGTTCCCCCCCGTGTCTCTGTCT
>JACXGM010010216.1:14788-26667 GCA_016801145.1 Umbra pygmaea | reverse complement strand
CAGACCTGTGTCAGTATGTGGGCTGTTATGGCAGACCTGTGTCAGTATGTGGTGCTGTTATGGCAGACCTGTGTCAGTATGTGGTGCTGTTATGGCAGACCTGTGTCAGTATGTGGTGCTGTTATGGCAGACCTGTGTCAGTATGTGGTGCTGGGAGAGGAGATGCTGAACAGCCAGCAGGGTGCTGTGGCCCTGTGATGATCCACCCCGGAGAGCTGAGGGGGAAGAGTGTGGTAGACCACTAGAGCTGCTTTCATTACCACTAACCAGCTGAGGAGAACAGAACACAATGTGTGGATCAGTGATGGAAATATAGAACGGTCGGATCAATGATGGAAATACAGTATAATATATAGAACGGTTGGATGAATGATGGAAATACAAAAATATATAGAATAGTTGGATCAATGTTAGAAATACAATATAATATATAGTATGGTTGGATCAACAATGAAAATATAGTATAATATATAGAATGGTTGGATCAATGATGGAAATACTGTATAATATATAGAACAGTTGGATCAACACTAGGAATACAGTGTAATATATAGTATGGTTGGATCAACAATGGAAATACAGTATAATATAAAGAATGTTTGGATCAATGATGGAAATACAGAAGAAAATATATTATACATCCCCACTGTATATAGAATGGTTGGATCATTGATGGAAATAAAGTATAATATATAGAGGTTAGGATCCGTTGGAGGTGACCTACCTGTGTGATGCTGGTTAGGATCTGTTGGAGGTGATCTACCTCTAAAAGCAGGTCATCAATCTGGGCCTTGTCCTCTACTCTGCTTGCCTCCTATAACATATGAATATGTCCTGATAAAGTAGATAAGCTATATTCTTACACCATAATATTAAATAGCAGCGGCGGTTGGTGGATCTTAATTGAGGAGGGCGGTCTCATGTTATACTCGGGAGCGGAGCGAATGGAACGGTGCGCAATCCACCAAACCCAGTGTGCGATACCTTTCCGTTTCCCCCATTCCGGACAGTAATATGAGCAAGCGCCCCCAAATTAAGATCACCGACCGCGGCTGTTAAATAGTTTGGATAAACGTAATCTTTCTGTTGCTTGTTTACACTATGACATTTCCTAGGCTTTGTCACAGGCCCTCTCATATTGTTAAATCTTTGTTGATATTGTCAAAAGGTTTGTTTGCAACCAGTCGACAGTGTGGTTACTAAAGTTTGAATTTGTTACAGTTCAGGATTCTGGAGTGTTTTTGCAGCTTACATTGACAAGTTGGACATTGAAATGGCTGCTACATTCTGTGTTTTGTTTTACCTGGTAGCATAGCTACTTTAGCACACAGCGATCCTGGTCATGGTGTTTGTTTACTTTTTGTTTACATCTGACTCGTCATGGGTGACGTGAACCAGTATTATTTTAGCATACAGCTATTTTAGCATGATTTTCTGATTTTTACTTCACCGTAGTGTGACATATAACCTGAGTTTAGGCAGAATTTGCTTATGTCAATGAAAACATCCATCAGCTTCCCCTCATGGCATATTACCACACATTTCCTTGACATTACCTTTGTTTTGGTCAAGTTTCACTGACCTTTCCAACTCTAACTGTGTTGGATCAAAGGTGTTCAACCCTCTCCTCAAGGACCCACAGACATCAAGTAGCAAGCCTTTCAATAATTAATCAGGGGTGCTTGTTCAGGGCTATAACAAAACTCTGGAACGTCTGGTGGTCCCTGAGGAGAGGGTTGACGAATTATGTGTGTTAGATTATATAATCTGTGTTAGATTATGACAAACAAAAAATTTTAAAATTAGACCTTGTGGGGACAAATTGTACATTTTGGGGATGGCCCCACTAGGGGAATTGTGATTTATGGCTCAGGGGTCAGGTTTGGGGAAAACCTTACAATTGGGCATAGTGTTAGAATTGGGGTTAATATTAGGTTTATGCAATACTGATTAGGTTTAGGGCTAACGTTAAGCCTTATTCCAAGGTTAAGTTTAGGCACTAATGTGAAGTTACTGAGGTTAAGGTTAGGTTTAGGGTAAGGGTGAGGGTATGGTTAAGATTAGGGTAAAAGTTAGGGACAAGATTACTTTTCAGGTCCCCACGAAGATAGAAAAACATTATGTCGGTATGTGTGTGTGCATGTGTCCGTGTGTGTGTTGCTACCATCCGGTCCAGACCGGTCTGCATTGCAGTTAGCGCTGAATCCTTCTCCTTCATCTGTTCCCTGAGATGCTTCACCATGTCTGCCATCTCCAAAACCCTGTAAACCACACACACACATGCGCGCGCACACACACATGCGTGCGCACACACACACACACACAGACACACACACACACACACACACACACACACGCACACACACAATGATTGCATAGGCACCAACCAATGTCTTAAACTCCCTCAACCTTCTTAAATGGTATTGAGAAGGCAAACTTGTGCATCAGCTGTATTGAGATTTGCTATGCTGTTGAGAGGGTGAGTGTTCAAATGTGTTTTTGCTGGAGAACACAAAACATCTTCATGTTCAGACCGAAAGGAATTCATCCAAAGGAAAAAAACTGCCAAAAATTAGTTTGAGGCCAAATATTTGTAGAACTATAGAAAACGAGTTAACAAACTCACGAGATGAGACCAACATTATCATCACTTCTGCAGATGGACAGACTGACAGCAAATAGACAGGCAGACAAACATGCAGGCAGACAAACCGACAGACAGACGATTTTGTAGATAGACAGACAGACAGACAGACCTCGAGTTGAGCTCCACTTTCTCAGTGTCCCACCGTCCCTGTAACTGCATGGTGTCCCTCAACGTGTCTCTGAGCTTTCTCTCCAGCTCCGACACTTCCAGGCCACTAGGGGTGCTGTATGGGCTCACACTGGTCTCCAAGGACATACAAGCCAAATGTAGACAATGGCTCAAGGTCACACACTCCCCACGCATGTCAGACAGGCTCCTGTGGACAGAGAAACATGTGTCTGACGAGTTAACTTTGTCAAATACACAACTGTTATAAGTTGAATTTGCGATCTTTTAGCCCTTTTGGAAAGTAGGTTTACAGTGTTGCCATTCTGGACATAATCTGGATTAAACTTACACAACTGGAAAAAAAGTTTGAAGTTGTGATCCACTGGTGTTTCATTAGTTGAAAAGCCATATTCTTTCTGTTGGGGACATGATGGATGCCTCTAAAGATGACATGTCAAGCCACGCATTTGGCTTTAAACTTGGTCTGTCTGATGTTGGACTCTGGGCCCCAAGCACTACCAACTGCCATGTACTGTACACAATGACTGAGCCTTACTGCAGCTAATAACTCAACAATGCTCCCAGCCTGTCAGCAGCTTGTACATGGCATGAGCAAAGTGTTTAGCTTCAGCTTTATCCTGATAGATGGTTCAGATGCAGAGCAGGGGCACTGAGAGCCATCCGTCCCCAGTGAGGAAGCACCGTCCGGACAGGGGGGCAGAGCAACTCCCTCTGACACAGGAGCCTTTAATCCAGGGACAGATGAAGTGAGTTCATATGGTTCATGGGCTGGAGGAGGGGTGCTGCTCTGATCCCCGGATGCCTGGGGTCCTGGTGAGACTCTGGGTCTTTTCTAAAGAAGTTCTGGAGGGGGTGTAGATGGCTCCTGTCATGTTCCTGGTCGAGGCATCATGCTCACCTGTCAGTGAAGCTCCTGAGCTGGGTGAAGCTGCTCCGTAGGGAGGCTGCCTGGCGCCACAGAACTCTCACACGGGCCTGCTCTCGACCCAGCCGGGAGGCACATGTCTGGGGAGGAAGATGGGATACAGGGAGGGCAGAGTGGAGGTGACAGTTGTTTTCCAACAGATGTAGGGACCAGGTTTTCTTCTACATGTGGGTTTCGTTAGAGTGGATGGTTGCGAAAATTATGTAAAATATTTTTAGGCAAAAACAAATACAACAAAAGTGTGAAAAAATTCTCAATTTCACTTCAAATAACAATTGTATATTCTCTTGATTAAATCACATAAAGTAATAGTCAAATCTTTGTCTCTATTATTTGTGTAAACAATTAGGAACCTGAAGGTCACTGCTTTGAATCTCCAAGCCAACAAGGTGAAAGATCTATTGTGGAGCAGGTCACTTAATGCTAAATGTAAATATTGTTGCTTTGGTTACATTACTTTACACTATTGTTTATGTTTACTTAATTATTTTGGGAGGTGATACTAACAGACCTCTGCAGTTAAAACCTATCATGTCAATCCTAGGATTTTAAAGCCAGGTTTCTCTTATACACATAAATTTACTTGCACGCACAACCACACACACAGACACACACACACACACAGACACACACATGGTTAGTTGTTGCCATGGGATTCTAAAAAAGCATATTGCATGGATACACATGCAACACGCAACACTGACACAAACAGACTCTCAAACAGACTCTCACATACACAGACTCTCACACACACATACTTTCTCTCTCACACACACAAACACACACAAACTTCACACCAAACTCTTGCCCCTGTATCAGCAGATGTTGTCGGTGCATCGTCAGTCACAAGCGTGCGCCAAATTGTTTTCACCGTGCAAATACCTCTCTTTTTTCATATATGCCTTTGGAATGTTTTTACAGGAAACAACAGCTTGACAATCATAACATAGAAATGAACAAAGAATGGGAGATTTGACCAAAAAGGGTTGTGAATGGAATCCCCACCCATGTGACCTTAATGGGAACAAACTGAATTGCTCAATGTAAATGTCCTCAGAGGAGCATAACTTCTCAGATAGTGTTTTTCTTTCTTTCTTCCTGTTATTCCTGACAGACCTCAACTAAAGCATGTGGTGTGAACATGTTTGACCTCTTATCTCAATGATATTTACCTACTAGTGCCTCATTAACGAGCCACCTTGACTGTACCTTGCTTGCTTGAATTACCAGCATCAGAGATGCCACAAGTTAGTGTGATTGTGAGGTCCGGTAACTCACACACCTCCGGCACTGTCAATTCCACACATCCCATTCAGTCACGAACTCAGCACACATCACATTCGCAATCAACAGGATACTAAACACCTGCACTCAGTCATTATCCAGTATAAAAGCCAGTTGGTTATACAGCCTCCTTGCGAGGTATTGTTGTTCTATAGAACTTCTGAGCGTTATTTCATGAGCCAGATTTACTGTGTATTGACCATTTGCCTTTCTTCTGTTTACCGAGCTGCTTCACGATTCTGTACCAGTGCCTGAGATTACCTGTGCTAAGACACCTACCGCCTGTTGAAACCTTTACGTGATCGGATCCTGTTTTGTGCCTTTACCTGAGACTGCCTGTGTACCGACCCCTGCCTGTTGACCATCAACCCAGCTCAAGCCTCTGTACCTTCAGCCCCTGGGATTTTCCGTGTACCAATCTCTACTTGTTACTCACTCTCCATTTCCGATATTAGTATCCTGTTGATTGCGAATGTGATGTGTGCTGAGTTCGTGACTGAATGGGATGTGTGGAATTGACAAAGCCGGAGGTGTGTGAGTTACCGGACCTCAAAGTGATAGATTACTTTTCTGGGTTGGACTAAGTTCACAACTCATGGGAAGATCCTCAGTGCAACCCTAATGACCAGGTAAAAGAAGATCTCTAATTTTAGAATGTTTCCCATTGTTCCAATTTAAGGTAAATAACTGTCAACATTTACTGTGAATTTTCCCGTCAAATTACAACCTTTTTTTTTACAGTGTAGTCATGTTTAGTTTTTTATGATAACTGGTTAAATTATGAACTTATTTTACCTGGTCAATAGGGTCTTACTGAGGAACTTCCCAAAAGTTGTGATCTCAGCCCAACCCAGAAAAGTAATCTATTACTCTAACTCGTACCAGCATGGATTAGATATAGAATCTTGAACTCTCACCTCCTGCTCTTTGCGAAGACGAGCATCCTTCTGCTGCAGGTCTTCACGGGTTTGGTGCAGGCTTTCCTTGAGGCCCTGATTGGCCAAGCCAGCCTGTTCCAGCTGTTCTCTGAGCAGGGCATTCACCTGGCTGAGTGCAGCACACCTGGAGAATGGAACAGTTATGAACTCATTAAATTCTGGGAATACAGCATGACTGATGGCTGTGGCAAGGCTACCAAATGGTTACCTGTTTACTGAAGGGTATTTCCTAAAAAAGTGTACAGCATAGAAAAGATGCATGTTAGTCAAATCATGTCCGTTTTTACTAATTATATGGTATACCTTATACTAGTGAGTTTTGGAATTGTATTTGTATACAATTTATTTTAATACCTTTGTATTAGATTTTTATTACCTTTTCCCAAGGCATCTGAAACAAAGGTACACAGGCAAGAAGCATCAGAAACAAAGGTATAGAGGAAAGAAGCATCTGAAACAAAGATACAGAGGAAAGAAGCAGCTGAAACAAAAGTACAGAGGAAAGAAGCAGCTGAAACAAAGGTACAGAGGAAAGAAGCAGCTGAAACAAAGGTACAGAGGAAAGAAGCAGCTGAAACAAAGGTACAGAGGAAAGAAGCAGCTGAAACAAAGGTACAGAGGAAAGAAGCAGCTGAAACAAAGGTACAGAGGAAAGAAGCAGCTGAAACAAAGGTACAGAGGAAAGAAGCAGCTGAAACAAAGGTACAGAGGAAGAAATCATCTGAAACAAAGGTACAGATACAAGGTTAAATTGCCTTGCTCAAGAGCACAATGGCATTTGGCCCACTTTTACACTGTATCACTAACGTTTTCATTGTTTCACTCCCCTATGTATCATTTGTGTTCACGCATCTCTTCACCGAATCACTCCCGTGGCCACTGGTTTTCAAACATCTGCGTGTGTGCCACCCCTGTCAGCAACACGTGTGACACTTTTACAAAGTCCATGCCAACTCCCGATCCATACCAGATTTAGCTCCCTCACAGAGTCATTTACACAAATGTTTACTTCATTCTCATGCTTCATGCCTTGTGTTGCAACGGAGCCTTGCCAACTCGTTGTGTTACCCCGTGTCCATGAGCTATCTGGAGGAGGAGCGGTGAGCACTGTGCAAGAAGCCAAACCAGGCCTGTGCCTCAAATCACACTGCACAGATAATAGGTTGACATTTGGATTGACAGTCTTGGGAACAACCGAGGAGGAGAGGAGAGAAAAAGGAAAGAGAAGAGAAAGAGTTGAAAAAAGGAAGAATATCTGTGAGAGAGGGCAAATGTAGAGCAGGAGGGAAGATAAAGAGAGGGGTAACTATTTCCCCCAGGACCTTTAGCATTGCTGTAACAGGTGATTTGTTTCAGAGACGTAGAAGCTGCAGTGACAGAAGATGCAAAGCTGTAGCCTTCCCCCAGCATAAGTAACCAGCTCTACAGAATTCAGCCCAGGGTTCCATGCACGTACGTTTCTAGCTTACTTCACAGTAGGCTTCCTGGCGTAGCTCCGTGTTGAGATTTTGTGACTATATCCACAGTAGGCCTCACGTCGGAGTTCCGTTAAGAGGCCTCGCAACGTCCACTACAGTAGGGCTCACAGTGAAGCTCCGTGTTGAGGATGAGCTGTAACACTCACTGGGCTTTGGCACGTGGGCTGCCTGAACATTTTCAACATTTTCACTAGAGCAGCTTGGCTTCATAAATCCTGGTTGTTTAAAGGCTGTCAGGTGTTTGGGGTCGCTGGGACCGGCCTACGCTCAGCGTGAAGCACTGTTAAAGTGCTCTGGTCTACCGAACAAACAGGGCTGAGCTAATTAAGGCTGACAAATTGGATGCTAAAAGCATCTTATGGAGCAAGGCTGGCTACTCCTCAGCACTGTTCCTCCCATCCTGGCAATGAGAAAACAGAGTTGGAAAGCACAGAAAGATCCACTGGAAACATATCTTTTTCTCTTTCTCTCTTTCTCTACACACATATTCTCAGGAATATTCTCAGAGGCTTTGATGTTTTCTTTCTCTCGAACAACTAGTAAAAGAAAGATGGAGATGCAGTACAAACATGAGTGGATTTCTAACCAGCCTATCATTTATTCCATGAATTTATTTCTCTGGGTTCCAGTTCTATGTCAATCTCTCTAACGTTATCCCATAAGATTTTACAGAGCAGTGCTTTTAACCAGGGTATATATAACGAAAATTGAGAATATTGTTCCATTTGAGACAAAGGCGTGTTGTTGATATAGTTTGGTTAATCCCTAATCCCCAAATCCTCCTCAATCAATGAAGCTGCACGATGCAATGAAAGTGAATGCGATATTTTGCAAAGTGCAGATCTCTATCTTTCTCACTGAAAGACCCACATATCCCCCAAGCAACTCCATCTTTCAAAACAACAGTTCGGATTTGCAAATCCAAACAACACCAGTTTTTGAAATCCCCAGGATAAAATCATATCTTAGCAGATAAAGATTTAAATAGCATTTTCTGTGTAAATACTGCACTAACAACAACCTTGTGTTCACTGTGTCACGTGTTATCCATGTTGTTTGCCACCATAGTTAAATTGTCCAGGCCGAATTTGCTAACATGTCTTCGGCCATCTGTAGTTCACTGATATAGAACTACGTCAGTAGTTAACCCAATCTAGCTCAACGTCAGCCCTTCACTCTGTAACTAGAACTATAATCTTGTGTAATTCGTCATCATTTGTTAATTTCTGCGTCCATCAGAAAGACAAGTTAAAAATTGAGTCCAGACCCAAGTGCTCATTAAAGAACCTGGATATCTGTGATGTCATGTGTGCTGCAATCTGTCCAAGACAGAAACATTTTGTTTGTGATGGAAGCTTTTGGTTAGGAAAAAATCTCCCACAGGGACCGCCAAAGAACCCTAATGAAAATGTTATTTTTAGATTGTGCTTTAATATGTATTTATTCTTATGTGTAGAGCCTTATTGTCCTACCCTAAAGAACCCACCTCTTTTGTTCTTCCTCCAGCAGGGCCAGTCTGTTCTGGATGGGGACGCTGTTCTCCTGGAGCTGCAGACAATGGGCGGATGAGTCTAGGTGGGCCTGCAGCTGAACAAAACCAAGACAGAGCACAGATTCTGGCTCTATGAATCTGTATTCTCACCCAGAGTTGCCTTTATTGGTCAAGACAGCGTCTTGATTTCAAGTAGTTTAGTGTAATACCATATAAGTACTTATAAAAAATCCTGACTCTAAACTATAAGTCTTTCAGAGATTTGTAACTGTTGACTCTGAACACTGTGATACATCGAGTCATAGCTTCTAACTCAGAACGCTGACGTACCGAGAGTCGTAGTTTCTCTGTCTCTGATGTCTTGTCCAGCACCTGCTCTTCCAGTTCACCACATCGCTTCTTGTACTGAAGAACCTGATGCAACATACAAGCATAGTCAGACAGCAGCCATGTTGAATAGTATACTCACACAGACTAATCATTGGCTGTGTGAGTTGGCTGTGACACACAGCTGAAGTGTAAATGCTACACTTTTCAAATAAAATGCTCCATTACTATTATTTCAGAGTTCTCCATATTTAAACTTGGAATAACATTTTGGTTACATTTTTAGGCGGCCATGTTCTTCAAGGGAGTTTACAAGGATGTTTTCCTTAAATATCCATTGATATTTCTCCTTGAAGATATTACAGAGGTTCTCGTAAGGTTTCAGTTTAAAAGAGCCATGTATTGTATCTCCCTGTTCCTGTTCAATAGGTCCCAAATCAATTCGTACTCTGGTTTTTGTTGTTGTTGTTTCACATGACACAGAAGATGGTAAGAGAAAACAGATTTGCAATAGTCTATTTTTTGTACCTTGTCCTGTAGTTTGATAACAGTAATACTTAATACCTTGACCTGTAGTGTAAAATTAGTAGTACAGGTATGTAGTACCTTGACCTGTAGCTTGTTAAAAGTAATATGTTGTACTTTGACATGTAGTTTAGAAACCGTAATATGTAGGATATTGGCCTGTAGTTTTAGAATATTAATTTTTTAGTAACTTGGACTGTAGTTTTATCACTTTAGTATGTAGTACCTTGGCCTGTAGTTTTATAACAGTAATTTACAGTATATGTGTACATATTACTCTGATCTTTAGTTTTATATCAGTAATATATAGGAAACCAGTCGTGTAGTTTTATAACAGTCGTATTAAGTACTTTGGCCTGTAGTTTCTGCACCAGCTGAGTCTGTCTGTGTTGTGCCTCGTGATAGGCCTGTAGTTTGAGCCTGTAGGCCTTCTGCTCACTCCTGAGTTGCAGATGCTCCGCAGACACACTCTCCTGGTCTGGATCCCCGGCAGCAGAATGCAGCGCCAGCATCTGCTCCAGCTGTATACACACACACGCCGACACACAGACACGCCACACACACATGTGGGGAGGGAGTTAACCTTTGACCCTTACAACAGCTCTAAAGCATGGCTTGGCATAATGGTAACCATGACGCAGCACTGCCTTTACAGTAAACTGAATTATGGAAGAGCTCAGAAGTCTTGTTCAAACACTTCTGTTGTTGCCTGATTAAAAAAAACTGACCAAAGAGCTCAGAAGTCTTGTTCAAACACTTCTGTTGTTGCCTGATTAACAAAAAACCTGACCAACACTGGATCCATTTTCATCAAGATGTATTGCAAAGTGCACATATACATCTGTGAGAGTATGTGCGTGTGTGTGTTTGTATGTGGGTATAAGTGTGTGTTTGTTTGTTTGTATGTTGGTATGTGTGTGTATATGTGTTTGTATATAGGTATTTGTGTGTTTGTTTATCTGTATGTCTATATGTGGTTATCTGTGCATGTGTTTGTATTGTGTTATGTGTGTGTGTGTGTGTATGTGTGTACGTCAGCCGCGGTCGGTAGATCTTAATTGGGGAGGACGGGCTCGTATTACGCTCGGAACCGGAGTGAATGGAATGGTGCGCAACGAACAAAACCAATTGTTTTTTTGATTTGCACACATTCCATTCACTCCGGTTCTGAGCGTAATACGAGCCCGTCCTCCCCAATTAAGATCCACCGACCGCGGCTGGTGTACGTATGTGGGTATGTGCATCAACACTAACATATCCTAATAGAGAACCAGATCTTTCTTTGCTGATGCTAGATTCCCATATCCATCTCATCCGTTTGAAATCAAACTGTCCAATAACCTTTAACCGCCTGCCTCCCTGCCCCCCCATCCAACCCCCAGCACACCACCCATTCCTGCCCATGTACCAGACACCCTGTCCCTGCTAACCCAAACCATATGGCCTGCAGAATCATGAAACACACTGCTAAATAACATTACTGCTCCCTGCGTGTCTTTGCTCAGCCTGGGCCCTCTTAAATGAGAGGAGAGAGGGAGGGACAATGAGAAACAGATAGAGAGAGCGAGAGAGGGAGAGAGAGAGAAAGAGGGAGAGAGAGAATGAGAGAGGGACAATGAGAGAGAGAGAGATAGAGAAAGAGCGAGAGAGAGAGTTTTAGTCATTAGCAGACACTTATCCAGATACTTAATATGACCAAAACCAAAACCACCACCCAAACTCCCTAAAATCATCCTAGTTATTTTGACCAAAACCAGCACCCAAACACCCTGAAATCATCCTAGTTATTATGACCAAAACCACCACCCAAACACCCTGAAATCATCCTAGTTATTATGACCAAAACCACCACCCGAACACCATGAAATAATCCTAGTTAATATGACAAAAACCACCACCCAAAATCCTTTAAATCATCCTAGTTAGTATGACCAAAACCACCACCCAAACTCCATGAAATCATCCTAGTTACTACGACCAAAACCACCATCCAAACTCCATGAAATCATTCTAGTTAGGATGACCAAAACCACCACCCAAACACCCTGAAAGGATCATAGTTAGTACGTCCAAAACCACCACCCAAACTCCCTGAAATCGTCCTAGTTATTATGACCAAAACCACCACCCAAAC
>JACXGM010010216.1:0-14688 GCA_016801145.1 Umbra pygmaea | reverse complement strand
GCTGTACAGCAGGACAATAGTATCACAGAGTATTATTAACACTACTTTAACAGTACTACAATGCAGAGTATTATTAACACTACCACAACACAGAGTATTATTAACACTACCTTAATAGTACCACAGTGTAGTGTATTAATAACACTAGCACAACACAGAGTATTGTTAACACTGCAGACTATTATTAACACTACCACAACAAAGAGTATTATTCACACTATCACACCACAGTGTATTATTAAGACTACTATAACCCAGAATATTAATAACACTACCAAAACCAAGAGTATAACAATACTACAGTAAGTCAATTCAATGCAAAACCCCACTGTATCCAAATTCACTTTTCACCATTGCCTTAGCCAGGTACATCTCTCTAGTCACCCAACAAGCCCAACCTACAGTCCACAGCTGCTAATGTCTGGAAGTAACTACAAAAATCTCTGATGCTTGAGAACACCATCTCTCTCTCTGCTTTTAAAGTACAACTGTCAGAGGTACTGCCAGACCATTGCACATGCTGACTCTCCTCCCTCATTTGCACACTATCTATGCCAATGTATCCCCTAGTGCTGCTTAGATACACACCACAGTGTATTTCGCACACCCTGATCTTCCATTATTCATTGTATGTTATTTGCACAATTTCCATTTGCACTGTTATGCTCAAGTGTTATCTATTGTTATTGCAGAGCAACTTTGTACCTTTTCTACCTCTCCAAAGGCCTTTTTATGCTTCTGCGTCAACTCCACGCTGTGGCTACTGCGGCACTGTGACGGCATCATGACCGTTCAAAGTTCTGCGTCTCGGGTGAACGTCTTTCTTTGCAATGCGTTGCATTACACAGCCAGAACGTGATCCTGTTCCTGGAGAGCTACCATCCTGAACGTTTTCACTTCAACTGCAAATAATGTAGCTTAATTCAGCTCATCATCCAGCTAATTAGTAGAATCAGGTGTGCTAAATTGGCGCTAAACTGAAAATAGTCTGGATGGCAGATCTCCAGGACCAGGATTGGTGACCACTGCTCTAGAGTCAGATGGGTGATTGATAAATATATTTTAACTATTAGCTATTAATTTAGACCTAATTTGCACTAACTGTACATATCCTTCCTCTCGCACTGTATATTCTGAGTAAAGGTGAAATCATTTTTTTTTAATTATAAAATCAGCCAATCAAATTAAAATATTACACAAATGTATATTTATTACACTTTACTTTTAAGTTCTCAGGAGGTTGCAGAAAGCTAACAGTGGCCTTGTGGTTACATCCCCTGACTAGTATCCAGGAGTGTTTTAGATCAAAGCCCAAGCTGAAATATTTCATTTTGTTCCTTAACGTAGCAGTTACCAAAAAATGTATTTTTCTATTTGTCAGAGTGTCTGGTGAATGTCTAAAATGTAAGATTTTATATAACAAACAATTTTCCAACTTTGAATAATTAGCTAAATATTACTTTCCTATTTTAGGGTTATGGTGAAGGTGAGGGTTAAGTGTAGGTTAGGGTAGGTTATGTTTAGGTTAATGTTAGGGTTAAGGTTAGTTAAGGGCTAAGGTTAGGCAAGAGTTAAGGTAAGCGTTAAGGTTAGGGTTTAGGTAAGGGTTAAGGTTAGTTAAGGGCTAAGGTTAGGCAAGAGTTAAGGTTAGCATTAAGGTTAGGGTTTAGGTAAGGGTTAAGGTTAAGGTAAGAGTTAAGGTTAGGGTTAAGTTTAGGGTTATGGATATTTTTACTACTGGACTGTGTCTACAAGAATGATATTTCCAGTAGAAGTGAAGACCAATGGGTGGAGTTTCTTTAACTTGGGTGGAGTTACTTAAACATCAGCCTGTGATGCAGCAGTGCCTCCAGGGCACATTTGTCATGTGGGCGTTAGTAACACTACCACAGCCCATTATGTAATTAACAGTAAAAAAAACATAGTATTGTTAACACTATCACAACACAGAGTATTATTGACACTACCACAACTGAGAGACTTATTAACACTTACACAACCCAAATTATTATTAACACCACAACCCAGATTATTATTAACACTACCACAACAGATTATTATTAACCACACAACTTGAATTATTATTAACATTACCACAACCCAGAGTATTATTAACACCACCCATAATATTATTAACATTACCCAGAGCATTGTTAATAATATCGCAACACAGAGTAATATTAACACTACCACAACCCATAGTATTATTAACACTAACACACACAAAGTAGCCTAACACTAACACTGTTCAATCTAGAGCTGTTTCACCAGCATTATAAATAATGTCATCAGACATTGAAGTTCTTCAATTTAACACTGTTAAAAATCCCTGAGTTAAATTGTTATGTTAAATCACTGAGGTAAATCAATGGTGAAAAACTAGGATAAAATGTTAGGATAAAACACTAGGCAAAAATGTTAGTCTTCCAAATCCATTGTTATGAGATTTATAGAAATGAGCTTGAAATTATTTATGGAACAACTGGGAATTTTTGGAAAGTTACAAGAATTGTGCAACTACTGCAGCTACTACACATGACATAATGCTGTTTGTTAAAAACACAGAACCCATGACAGACTGATTAACCTCTCCATGCTTGACCTTAATTATAAACTGTTCACTGGAGAAAGAAATCCCTGAATATATCACAGCACACAGCAAAGAATACTATCACCCATATTTTAGAAATAAGATGTACAAAAACTGCATCAGAAATGAATCTCTAATCACACTTGTAGTAGATAATATCATGAAGATATTTGCTAAAACAGCTACTATTCACTAACTGTCATTGTGTCGAAAAGAGCAACATGTGCAGACCATCATTTCAAACAGCCTATTTCGGTCTCAATTTGTGCTTGAATTATTTTAATTAAATACAATTAGTTTCAGCTAGTTAAGTAGCCAGCAGCATA
This sequence comes from Umbra pygmaea, assembly GCA_016801145.1. Taxonomy (NCBI): domain Eukaryota; kingdom Metazoa; phylum Chordata; class Actinopteri; order Esociformes; family Umbridae; genus Umbra; species Umbra pygmaea. The sequence continues at coordinate 11,772 of JACXGM010010216.1, read as the reverse complement.
GGGCCCTGTATTCCACTGCTGGTTTGTAGCCAGCAGCATAGGGCCCTGTATTCCACTGCTGGTTTGCTTCTGAAGCTAAGCAGGGTCTTGCCTGGTTAGTCCCTGGATGGGAGACCAATGATGCTGGAATTTGGAGGGCCAGTAGGGGGCACTCTTTGGTCTGGTCTATAGATCATCCCCAATACCCCAGGGCAGTGATGGGGACATCTGCCCTGTGTAAGGTTCTGTCTTCTGGATTGGACTTTAAACAGGTGTCCTGACTCTTTGTGGTCACTAATATTCCCATGGCACTATTTGTAAGAGTAGGTGTGTTAACCCCGGTATCCTGGAAACATTTCCAATCTTGCCCTCAATACCATCTTGGCAACCTAATCATGCCCATTCTAGATTGTCCAAAATGTACCCTATTGCAATTGATGTTTGTGACAGATGCTGTGCATCCCCATGTGACCTCTAGCATATGATTTTTCTATGCTTATTTTTTCATGAATTACACTCACCTGGTGTACAAGCTGTAAATTAGTCCCAGATTAGAGGGTTGCAATGAAAAAATGGAGTGGAACTAGCTTTGAGGGCCAGAGTTGACTAAGCTGAGAAACTACTGGAATTCTGTATTCCAAAATTAATCTGAAGAATTTAACGTCCACCTGTGTGGGGAGGGGTGTGCATTGGGGGGATCAAGGAGGGTCCAGGTGTGCTGGATGTAGGGGAGGGCTGGGGAGATGATTCGGTTTGTTGGGAGGAAAACATGATAGCTGTTTTTGGGTTTCCAGATGACTTGCTCTTGTTAAACCATAAAAATGCAGAGATTTTAGCCTTTACATCACTACTAGCTAGACATAGGTGTAATGTGTATGTGAGGGAAGAAGTCACACACAGGTAAGTTGTTGGAATAATGGAGTTAACTGTAAATATAAATCAAGAAAACCAGCAGGGCTTTATTTAGACCCAATGAAAGGCAGCCAAGCAGAAGGCTTATGATACATAAATAGCATGCGCTTGGATAATACAGTGGTTTCACTTTGGCCACATAACAAGCTTATGTCTTACTATTGATAAGGTGGCACTCAGGCCTGTCTTACGTCGATGGCTCAAGTACTGAAGAATCCACCTAGTAATAACATGCCAGCTTAGCCATGAGTGTGACAGCAATACCTAACAGCAACTGTATTGTTGACAATGAAGCACACATACCTGGAAAAACATAGGCACTATAAAGAGACAAATGAGCAAACCTTGAAAACAATAATTATGTAATACTGAACAGGTGTGCATGCATGGATATGGATAGATGGAGTCCTGATGAGGTGACAAGATGATTGTTTGAAATCTCTAGCATGAGGCACCAGAGTCCATGGAACAGGTCTTCAGGCTGGGAGAACTGTTACAGTAGAATTCTGTTACAGTGGAAGTCTTCCCAGCCTCTTTCAATTTCTCAACCCTCAAATGGCTGAGTGACATTTTGTCTACAATGCAACTTGAGAAAATCAAGTATTCTCTTAGGGGATCCCATTCCAAATGTGTGGTTAAATGGCTGCATTTTACTTCTTATTTTAATACTGTAGGTTGCAGAGGCTTCCATCGGACCTACTATAAAGCGAAAGACAAAGCAACTTCTTTCATTTTAGGCTTTTGTTATTTATTTATTTATTTACATTTTTGTCATCACCTTCTTTGCCTTCTGTCCTTTTGATTAATTTGTTGTTATTATTATTTATTTGATATATTTTCTCTAACTCGTCTTGTATTTCTGTTGGGATGTCTGTGTGGGGGTAAGGATTGGGTGTGGGGAGGGATGTGCATTGGGGGGGTCAGGGAGGGACCAGGTGTGTTGGATGGAGGGGAGGGCTGGGGAGATTCGGGTTTGTTGGGAAGAAAACTGTTATGCAGTAACTTTTGTTACTCTATTATTGTATTCTAGAAAATAAATATACAGTGCCTTGCGAAAGTATTCGGCCCCCTTGAACATTTCGACCTTTTGCCACATTTCAGGCATCAAACATAAAGATTTAAAACTGTAATTTTTTGTGAAGAAGCAACAACAAGTGGGACACAATCATTAAGTGGAACAAAATTTATTGGATATTTCAAACTTTTTTAAGAAATAAAGAACTGACAAATTGGGCGAGCAAAATTATTCAACCCCTTTACTTTCAGTGCACCAAACTCTCTCCAGAAGTTCAGTGAGGATCTCTGAATGATCCAATGTTGACCTAAATGACTAATGAAGATAAATAGAATCCACCTGTGTGTAATCAAGTCTCCGTATAAATGCACCTGCTCTGTGATAGTCTCAGAGGTCCGTTGAAGCACAGAGAGCATCATGAAGAACAAGGAACACACCAGGCAGGTCCGAGATACTGTTGTGGAGAAGTTTAAAGCCGGATTTGGATACAGAAAGATTTCCCATGCTTTAAACATACCAAGGAGCACTGTGCATGCGATAATATTGAAATGGAAGGAGTATCAGACCACTGCAAATCTACCAAGACCCGGCCGTCCCTCTAAACTTTCAGCTCATTCAAGGAGAAGACTGATCAGAGATGTAGCCAAGAGGCCCATGATCACTCTGGATGAACTGCAGAGATCTACAGCTGAGGTGGGCGAGTCTGTCCATAGGACAACAACCAGTCATATACTGCACAAATCTGGCCTTCATGGAAGAGTGGCAAGAAGAAAGCAATTTCTGAAAGATATCCATAAAAAGTGTCGTTTAAAGTTTGCCACAAGCCACCTGGGAGACACACCAAACATGTGGAAGAAGGTGCTCTGGTCAGATTAAACCAAAATCAAACTTTTTGGCAACAATGCAAAACGTTATGTTTGGCATAAAAGCAACACAGCTCATCACCCTGAACACACCATCCCCACTGTCAAACATGGTGGTGGCAGCATCATAGTTTGGGCCTGCTTTTCTTCAGCAGGGACAGGGAAGATGTCTAAATTTGATGGGAAGATGTATGGAGCCAAATACAGGACCATTCTGGAAGAAAACCTGATGGAGTCTGCAAAAGACCTGAGACTGGGATGGAGAATTGTCTTCCAACAAGTCAATGATCCAAAACATAAAGCAAAATCTACAATGGAATGGTTCACAAATAAACATATCCAGGTGTAAGAATGGTCAAGTCAAAGTCCAGACCTGAATCCAATCGAGAATCTGTGGGAAGAACTGAAAACTGCTGTTCACAAACGCTCTCCATCCAACCTCACTGAGCTCGAGCTCTTTTGCAAGGAGGAATGGGCAAAAATGTCAGTCTCTCGATGTGCAAAACTGATAGAGACATACCCCAAGCGACTTACATCTGTAATCGCAGCAAAAGGTGGCGCTACAAAGTATTAACTTAAGGCGGCTGAATAATTTTGCACGCCCAATTTTTCCATTTTTTATTTGTCAAAAAAGTTTGAAATATCCAATAAATTTCGTTCCACTTCATGATTGTGTCCCACTTGTTGTTGATTCTTCACAAAAAATTACAGTTTCATATCTTTATGTTTGAAGCCTGAAATGTGGCAAAAGGTCGAAAAGTTCAAGGGGGCCGAATACATTCGCAAGGCACTGTACTGTGACGGGAGTGTGCACCCTTGAATACACCCTATTCCTTTCACACTGGACTTAGTGATCTGATGAAATCAAGTTCACCTTACAGTGGATTTTGTCTGCCTTTCGGGAGGCATAGTAGCTGCCTGTGACTGGTGCCCACCAACATTTAAAACATGTTTTTATTTGTTTATATGGTTGCGTCAATGGTCCAGCTAGTTTGCAAATGGGAGGGTAACTACTTTCTGTTGTGACATTGATCCAGCTTGTGTTTCAGATGGGCAGGGCTCTACTTTCTGCAACGTCATTGATCCAGCTTGTGTTTCAGATGGGAGTGGCTCTACTTTCTGCTGCATCATTGATTCAGCTCGTGTCTCAGATGGGAGGGGCTCTACTTTTGCTATCCTTAAAAACATATGTTTTGCATCAAAGCCTTTAATATTTCTTGATGTATATGATTTGTGCCACTCCTTGAATTGTCTCATATGATAAATATTAGAAAGTACATCCGTGGCCCACCGTGCTTTGATTCTCATGCCAGTAAACAACAAGAGAATCGCTCTTTGAGCCCTGTCAGCCCACAGATCCATTTCATGTGGCAGATTTAAAATCAAGTCATATTACACCATGTGAAGTATATTATTGTTATGGTGGTCGGCTCTTTGATAAAATACTTTAACAATATGTTAGCCAGAAGAGGAAGATCCATGTGATATATGAAAGGCCCGGCTCTTGTTGCAGAGTGAAAGCATCTCTATACGGCTGTGTTTACACAGGCACATTTCTTTATTTAGCTAATTGAAAGTTTGGTTAATCCGATCAGTTCCGAAAAAAATTCTGTGAATGGACCTGCTTCAGATGGTAATGTCACACAGATTCTGTATTGTAAGGGAGAAAGAAAGTCGTGGAAACTTAAATCTCCCTGACATTTCGTTGAACTGTTTGTTAATGTGTTCAACTCTTCAATTTCACTTGAAAGGGATTTATTGGCATGGGAGACATTTGGTTACATTGCCAAAGCAAAAGGAAAATAATAATAATAAAAGCTATAGCAAAAGTAAAAAATATAATACACTGCTCAAAAGAATTAAGGGAACATGCAATACTCACAGAACAACACCAAGTCAATTAATTATCAACAGACTCCATGAGGGTGGCATGACGGCCTGACATCTTCTAGTAGGACCTGTGCTCAGAGTCCAGCACCATGCATCTTGATTGACATTCACCAGAAAGCCCTGGGTTCTTCCTGCTGCAGGACAATGCCCGCCCTCACGTGGACAGAGTGTGTAGGCAGTTCCTGGATGACGTAGACATTAATTCCATTGACTGGCCCTCACGTTTCCCAGACCTGAATCCAATTGAGAACCTCTGGGATGTTGTGTCAGTGCATTCGACGCTGTCAACCAGTGCCACAGACTGTCCAGGAGCATACCCCCTGATCCAGGTCTGGGAGGAGATCCCTCAGGACACCATTTGCTGTCTCATCAGGAGCATGCCCAGACATTGTCTGGAGTGCATACAGGCACGTGCATACACACTACTGAGTCACTTTATGTGTTGCTGTGATGAAATTCACGCCAATTGGAACAGCCTGTGATTTCAGTTGATTACTTAGATTTTCGGTTGGTGATTTCAGTTTCCATGTACCATTCTTTTGTAATTTTTTTCTCAATGAATTACATGTACAGTCAAGGTTCTGATCTAGTATTGATTCTGCTGGGTGAACGAGGTGGAAGCAATTTGTGACAGATCTTTCAGTCATTGACATCCGATGTGTGATTTGAGTGTTCCCTTAATTGTTGTGTGCAGTGTATATAACAGAGTAAATTTTTATGTATATATAAATATAAAATTACAGCCGGCTAGGTAGTGATGGCCAGGTATGTCACAAGGTTTCACATCCTCCAAACTCACAGCAGCGCTTGGATACAGCAAATCTAAATCAGAACCATCTTTTATTCACACACAGGGCTGATCGTGCTATACATGGTGCCAATAGATGAAATAAGGGAACACGTGATATATCTATGCTCGTTCACATTTATAAAACATAGTTGGTGGTTGGTTTAAAAGATTATTTTTATGTAGAGACTACAAGCATCAAGTCATAACAGGGTGCTCAGATCAAAATTAAAGGGACAGCTAACTCATGCAAACAAACCGCTCTAGATAAAGCTGATAAATCAAGGTCAATAAACTTATGAACATTATGAAGTAACATTTCACATTCCAATATAAGACGTAAAAATAGCTACTCCACAGAAAAGCTTGTCAAAAATAGCCTAGTTATTGGAGAAGATATATTTTTAAAACACTACATTTCATGACAAGTATCCAGAATGTTAGACTTAGCATGGCGGACATCTGGCCATGTACTCCACTGTCTCACCAGCCAGCATGTAAGTGCTTACAGAAAATGCTTTTATAACCCAAGATATACCCCATGTTGTTTTAAATGGTAGGCTAGTAAAACAGAGGACAGAACTAGCAATACCCTATTGGTGCATTCAGCATTCATTTTAATTTTCCGGTAGGAAACGCCTACTCTGTAAAGCAGTTTAAATGGTAACTCAATTTGCTCCACACTCCTAAACACGTTTAGAAAAAAAGATTTGGCTAAGAGTAAACGCAATAAAACGTACTCCACTCGGTTTTGAACATACTCTGCTTTGGGGAACAAAGAACTGTATTGAGATCAGATGTGTCATTGATGAAAAAATCTGCAATATGCTGGCCCCAAAATGCTGGCCCAAGTGCATCCACTGCCCAGCCACTGTTTTAGGGAGTGCCAATAACAACCCAAAGCCTGTCTCATCTCGTGGGTAATCTGGCTCCTAACAAGTACTGACTCCATAGTGTTGTTAATAAAGTTCTGACTCCATAGTGGGGTTAATACTGTACTTACTGCATAGCGAGGTTAATACAGTACTGACTCCATAGTTGGTTTAATACTGTTCTGACTCCATGGTAGGGTTAATACAGTACTGACTCCATAGTGTTGTTAATAAAGTTCTGACTCCATGGTGGGGTAAATACAGTACTGACTCCCTACTGGGGTTAATACAGAAGTGATTACATTTTGGTGTTAATACAGAACTGACTCCATATTGGTGTTAATACAGTACTGACTCCTTAGTGGGGTTAATACAGTACTGACTCCATTATACTGGCCTCCACCCAGAGGCTTAATAGTGGAAATGAATGGAGTGCACTATCAGTCAGATTTCTAAACACAGCTGGGGCGGATGTCCATCGCCTCAGTACACAGATGCGAGCACACACAAGCCCCACACAAACCACACACACAAACACAAATCACACACAAAGAACCACACACACAAACACAAATCACACACAAGCCCCACACAAACCACACACACAAACACAAATCACACACAAAGAACCACACACACTAAGAACCACACACACAAACACAAATCACACACAAAGAACCACACACACAAACACAAATCAGACACAAAGAACCACACACACAAACACAAATCACACACACACACATCATACACACTTCTCCCCTCTCAGGACCATGCAGTGCTAGCTGGAAGAGGCCCAGCTGATTGTGTAAGCTTGTTTATGCACTGTCACCGAGGCTATTACACAACACAAAACACACAGAAGTATGTGTGTGGCGAGTGTCACTAACACGCAAACAGCATGGCAGTGAATCAGCATAGCACAGTATTCCAGTGATTTAAAGGCAAACATAAAGGATGGTGTTAGGGTAGATACTTCACTGTTGGCAGCCAATGTTTTGGAAGAAAGGAAGAAAAAAGCTAAGGATTGAAGGTAAGAATTAAAAAAACAAGTGAAGGGGTTCAAATAAAGTCAAATGTTGAATTTGCTAGGAGGAATATTTTCATTAAACGGAATTGATAGCTGCTGGATGGATGATGGATGGAGGATGGATGGATGATGGATGGATGATGGATGATGGATGGATGATGGATGGATGATGGATGGATGATGGATGGATGATGGATGATGGATGGATGATGGATGGATGATGGATGGATGATGGATGGATGATGGATGGACAGTTACAGAGCGTTCTGTCAGCTCCTGAGAGGACAGGTTATTTTTACGACTTTGTGACAGCTCACAGAGATATCTTCTGGATGGGGTCCTGTGGAACTACAACATGACAGGTTCTACACTGGTGACCTGTTTTACACCTTATCCTTGCCAGATCTCCCTTGTAGTAGACTGTGGGTCTCAATGGGATTTTCCTGGATAAATAAAGGTTTAATAATTATCTGGTTCACCCTTGTTTGGCAGGACGTTCAAAACTAAAACACAGAAAGAGTTCAGGATCTTACAGAGATCCTACTATTGAGCTTTGCTTAGTGTCAATGACTGTCATGACAACTACTTTAACCGCAGCAGTTTAAACAGCTACTTTGTTGTTTGGTGAGAATCATATAATTCACAATCAAAATGCAGTTTTAGGACAACACAATGCAGAGGAATATTTTCCCTGTGTAAGCTTATTTCAAATGTGCTGGCAATGCAAAATATACACACAAACACAGGGCTGTTTGGCTAGAGAAACAGAGCCAGAGTTTTGGCAGTACTCCAACATTAACATTGAGGGGTCAGAGGTCACAGCGGCTTGTTCTCTGCTCCTCTGAGACCTACTGCTAACTTTTAGTGCATGTACTATTTTTCGAGGGTTTGTGTGTGTGTGTGTTTCTGCTATGTGTGTGTGTTTGCTAAATGTGGCAGGGGTGATATGAGCTCAGGAGTCATCTACATGGTCACCTCTGACTGCCTCATCAATATTACCCTATACCCTATGAGGTGCACTTTTTTCTACCAGAGTGCTGTGGGTAGGGCACCACATGGAAAAGGTAACCCATTTGGAAGTCACCATTGGAGGTGACTCAACAACAGGGCAGAGAGAAGCTTTCTCACCCATGGAGAGGAAACTAATGGAGGCCGTGGCCTTATCACACAGGGAAATGAAACTCTAATGAAGGCGCTGGCCTTATCACCCATGGAGAAGAAACTATAATGGAGGCTGTGGCCTTCTAACCCAAGGAGAGGAAACTATAATGGAGGCTCTGGCCTTTTCACCCATGGAGAGGAAACTAATGGAGGCTGTGGTCTTCTCACCCATGGAGAGGAAACTCTAATGGAGGCTCTGGCCTTCTCACCCATGAAGAGGAAACTCTGATGGAGGCTCTGACCTTTCTCACCCATGGAAAGGAAAATCTAATGGAGGCTCTGGCCTTTTCACCCATGGAGAGGAAACTCTAATGGAGGCTCTGGCCTTCTTACCCATGGAAAGGAAAATCTAATGGAGGCTCTGGCATTCTCACACATGGAGAAAAAACTCAAATAGAAGGCTGTGGCCTTCTCACCCATTGAGAAAAAAACTCTAACGGAGGCTGCGGCTTTCTCACCCATGGAGAGGAAACTACTGGAAGCTGTGGCTTTCTCACTAATAGAGACAAAACTCAAATGGAGGCTCTGGCCTTCTCACCCATGGAAAGGAAAATCTAATGGAGACTCTGGCCTTCTTATCCATAGAGAAAAAACTCTAATGGAAGCTATGGCCTTCTCACCCATGGAGAAAAACTCTAATGGAGGATGTGGCCTTCTCACTAATGAAGAGGATACACTAATGGAGGCTCTGACTTTCTCACCCATGGAGAGGAAACTCTAATGAAGGCTCTGACCTTTCTCACCCATGGAAAGGAAAATCTAATGGAGGCTCTGGCCTTCTAAACCATGGAGAGGAAACTCTAATGGAGGCTGTGATTTTCTCAAACAGGGAGAGGAAACTCTAATGGAGGCTGTGACCTTCTCAAACAGGGAGAGGAAACTCTAATGGAGGCTGTTGCATTCTCAAACATGGAGAAAAAAACTCTAATGGAGGCCAGAGGCGTCATGCCCATTGAAACTGACCACATGCCCCCTCAGGTTTTTTAGCCACGTGGATTTTCCTTTTAATATCAGTATTTGTGGGCACCTGTTGCCGTGTGTTGTGCACACTGTGCCCCCTTAAGAAAAATATGTACATGACGCTTTTGATGGAGGCTGTGGCTTTCTCACCCATGAAGAGAATACACTAATGGAAGATGTGGCCTTCTAACCCATGTAGAGGAAACTCTAATGGAGGCTTTGGCCTTCTAAACCAGGGAGAGGAAACTATAATGGAGGCTGTGGCCTTCTAAACCAGGGAGAGGAAACTATAATGGAGGCTGTGTAATTCTCAACCATGGAAAGGAAACTCTAATGGAGTTTATGGCCTTCTCAACCGGAGAGATGAAAGTAAAACGGAGGCTGTGGCCTTCTAACCCAAGAAGAGGAAACTATAATGGAGGCTGTGGCCTTCTAACCCAAGGAGAGGAAACTATAATGGAGGCTGTGGCCTTCTAACCCAAGGAGAGGAAACTATAATGGAGGCTGTGGCCTTCTAACCCATGGAGAGGAAACTATAATGGAGGCTGTGGCCTTCTAACCCAGGAAGAGGAAAGTCAAATGGAGGCTGTGGCCTTCTAACCCATGGAGAGGAAACTATAATGGAGGCTCTGGCCTTCTAACCCAGGAAGAGGAAAGTCAAATGGAGGCTGTGGCCTTATTACCTAAGTAGAAAAAACTCTGAAGGAGACTGTGGCTTTCTCATTCAAGGATAGGAAACTCTATTGGAGTCTGTGGTCTTCTCAACCAAGGACCAAGGAGAGAAAACTGTAATGGGCATTATAACACTGACTACTACCAAATAAGCCAACAGCTTTATAACACTGACTATTACCAAACAACCCAACAGACAGATCTCTCTCTCTCTCTCTCTCTCTCTCTCTCTCTCTCTCTCTCTCTCTCTCTCTCTCTCTCTCTCTCTCTCTCTCTCTCTCTCTCTTCCTCACAGTCTTTCTGCTGTCTTTTTCATACTTTCCAAGTATTTCCCAAATAAATAAGTAATCTATTGATAAACAAAACTAATGACTGTATTTATAGCTGTAGGCTTTTTTTAAACAAGTTCCCGCAGGCACTGTGAGTTCATTAGAATGAGGGCAGTGTTATCACAAACGAGTGCTTTGTACTATGCTGAAAAATGAGCTATTTCTTCCAGGTCTCCAGAGAGGGGCCACTGACTTTCAAATTTTCCCCCAAACAGCAGCACCTACAGTAGGTGGGGTTGGGTGGAGGGATAGAGGGATGTTGGGGAGACGCCCCAGTCAGAGAACACACAGGGGGTCTAAATGCTGGCTGGACAGACCACAAGGAAAACCTTCATGCAAACACAGACAGACCTTCACACAAAGGCACACACACTTGATATATATAAGGGAAAACACAAACAAAAAATAATAATATATATATACAGCGGGTGAAATAAGTATTGAACACGTCACCATTTTTCTCAGTTAAGATTTTTCCAAAGGTGCTATTGACATGAAATTTTCACCAGATGTTGGTAACAACCCAAGTAATCCATACATACAAAGAAACCAAAACAAATAAGTTCAGAAATTAAGTTATGTGAAATAACGTGAAATGACACGGGGAAAAAGTATTGAACACATGAAGAAAGGGAGGTGCAAAAAAGCATGGAAAGCCAATATAAGAGCTGAAAACCATCAGTAATTAAAAATCCAGCCCCCTGTCAGTGCGAATAAATATCAGCTGTTTCAGTCCCAACTGATGGCCTACAAAAAGGTCTCATTGCCAAGGTGTCACACAAGACACTTATTTCACCCGCTGTATATATATATATGTATAAATTGTTAATGTCAATTTGAACACAGTATTTTTCCTCCATGTTCACAACATCAAACAATAAGTTGTAGCAGTGCCTGAGTTAGTGTAGCGGCATAAGCTCTTGACTAGAATCCACACATTCCCCCTGACAATGGAGGTTTGAGCCACAGCTCAGACAAATGTCTGTGTCCTTCCTCTCTGTCTCCCTCTACATGACTGTCTCCCTAGCTTCTATATTTAAAAATATTTTTTTAAAGATGTTGTAGCTAGTAAAAAATACTTTGTCAAAAACCATTTAATGGAAATGCAAAAAAGAACAGGCTAGCTTGATACAGAAACATACAGCCTAGCTGTAGCTTAATTACAAACTAACCAGTTACAGTAGGTTCAGTCAGAACCTAACATGCTTCAGTCAGAAACAGGCAGCTTCAGACAATATATTGCAGGCTAGTTTCAATGAGCTAGATGCAGACTGAACCATACAGGCTAGCTTCAACGAGCTA
>JACXGM010010215.1:0-19061 GCA_016801145.1 Umbra pygmaea | reverse complement strand
ATTTTACAATGACTTACAGACTTGAATCAGTTTGGGGACTTATATATATATAAAAAATACCATTATTTAACAGATATGTTGGCAAAATTAAAGTACTCCTGAGTTCACCCATTTTAGGAATTCCCTAAATAAAACCCAAATGACCAGGTAATGGGAGTTAATTACTACCTATTCACCACAATTAATCTTTGTTTTACTCTTTGTATTAATGTTAAAAGATCACAGGTACAAGAATGGATGAATAAATGCAATATTTATATTGAATTAACGTTATAAATAGCAATACTTGGAGACTTAAAATGTAATAGTCAGACAATTAATAATATGATAATTATTTTAGCAAAAAAATTTCTGTAATTCCAAATTGGTGGAGTCATTAACAATAGAAAGGTTTCATAATTATGTGAAGCATCACAGTACAGTGGAAATACACATGGCAAATGGAAACCCAACATGGCTGTGGCTAAGAGACAGATGGACAATATTGAACCTAAATAAAGAGTTGATCAAATAAAAAATAATGATTGAGGAAAATATAAAATGTATAAGCGAGAGCTAAATGTTAAAATGTCATTGTTGTCAACTATTGGTCAGGTAAAGGTTAGGATGGGGTAAAATATAGACAGCAATAATATAAAAAAAATGTGGGATTGGAAATGATGCATATTTTAGAACAAAGACAATACCTATGTTGAATACTTAAGCTGATCCTTCCCATAAAAAAAAGAAAAAAAAGTTAATAGATCACTGATTAGTTATTAACTGTCTTTACCGGTCATTTTGGCCTCAATTAGTAACTTCCCAAAACTTTTGAACTCAGCAGCATCCAGGAATTAACCTCTGAAGTTTACAACAACGACCTGAGAGCAATTAGGGTTGACTGTCTTGCTCACAGTACGAGAGAGGTTTCCTCTTGGTGGTCAGTGGGAATCAAATCGGGGTCCTCGTGTACCCCAGTCAGATGCCCTAAACACTAGGCCGCATTCATTTGAACTGGGGCGCAATGTAGTAAATCAGTCAATTGTAATAAATATAAAGGAATGTTACTGAATAAATCAGCATAATGAAGTACCAGGCTCGTCCAGGTGCTCCCTGCCTGGGAGATCCTCCATCTTGATGTCCCCCAGGTCACCGGTCTTTGGGTCGATGGTGGTCTTGGAGAGTTCATCTTCAAAGGCCTGCAGAACCTGGGGGCTGGCCACGCGCTCCTCTGCCTCGGTGAACACTCGGATCAGTCCATCGCTGGAGGGCAACACACAAAAGGAAATATCTGTAACGTTGCAGTCATTAACTGTTTTAAGTTATTTACTGGCCATACGCCATGCAGTTGACACTCCAACTGTTCATAAAAACACGATAATATCTAAAGACATATTTTAACCTGTGAAGATACACCTTTAACCCTTTTTTCCAACTAATATTTGTATCTATTTATTTATTCACACATTGCACATCTTTAGACTCCCACCAAGAAGAGCATGTCTTTGGTTTATATTTTTGTTACATAAGCAATATAGGTGCCCATGTGTGTCAAAATGGAGGATGTGTCTAGTTTGGGGGTGTACCTGGCTCCCACAGCGACGTCCCCATTGGACAGGATGCAACAGCACCACACTGACTGAGCTGGGAGACGGATGGTCTGCCGGCACTCCCCTTGTCTCCATATCCTCAAGGTCCTGTCCTCCCCTGTGCTGACGAAATCTGGGGAAGCACGCAGAGAAATGTCTGACGGAAAATTCATCACGGTAAATGTGCAGAGGTACAGCAGCCTCAGCTTTTCCTCATCATACAAGAGTAAGGTAATGCTTTTTGTGGTTTTTGAAAACATAAAGCGGCATCTTTCAGTAGTTTCCAGAATGGAAGAGAAAGTGCTGGTAAAATTAAGAGGATGGCAACCATAGCTACAGTATGACAGAGGTGTTGCAGAAGACACTGATGTAGACTGACAAATTACATCTGAATTGGTAGTGTACCTTGACTATTGGGGAAGACGGCCAGGCTGTAGATGTAATTGGTGTGGCTGTAGTAGACCTGCACACACTCTCCGGTCACCAGCCATCTCCTGACACTGGTGTCGTTGCTACAGGAGAAGAACTCCAGGTCGCTGATCACTGCCAGCCCCCTCACACAGTCCTCGTGACCTGGGACGGACAACGACATTCAGATGCGTCTGGCTCCAGAACGGCCAGTTAAGGTGGGCGCTGTGGATGTGTTCCTCTCTCACCTGTAAACGTCTTCTCACAACGTCCGGCCTTCCACAGCTTGATGGTCTTGTCCGCTGATCCAGACAGCATGAGGCCTTGTTCGGGTAATATGACCACTGCCCACACCGCTGCAGTGTGTCCCTGGAATACCAAGAGTTGTAAAGGTCATTCACATGGGTGTTGTTTAGTAGTGAAAAACGTGTTGTTTTTATGGTGTAAAATGTTATTTTTATGGTGTAAAATGTTTTACACACAAGAAGGGTCAAAAGAACAAATGAAAACTCCACGACTGAAAATCAGGTTGATCACAGAGCTACAATGGGTGGGGCAAAGTTAAGAACCCGCCCCCTTTCATGTATGAAATAGGGTTGGACCGATACCGAGCTTATAACCACTTGTAATTCGAAAATGGCCCGATACCCGAAGCCGATAACTGCCTCTTCTCCATTACCCACTTTTCAGAGAGCTATTCCGTGCCATGCTTTACAGTTTAGAATTGCCATTATTGTTTTCTTAGAGTGCAGTATGTAGAGGACTACAGTTGTATGGCTCAACCATTTAACAATTGGTAGAATGACAATACCAAAGATCTGGTAAGTCTAAATCATGTAACTGTTTCAATAAAGATGTAGCTGTATTCCAACACTGTAGTTTTTCGCATTGGTTAGAACAGTAGGCTTACTCTTTCAGAGACCAGCGTATAAAGCTGTAGAACTGTATTTATTGCTATTTTTTTATTATAATTTTAACTTGTGCCTTGCATTACCGTTGTGGTGGTACAACCGGGAGTTTGGAAAAAGACACAAATAGACACAAACTATATCTCAGTAATTAAAGTGGTGTCACAATCAAACCGGCAATATATATTTGACAATCTGCTTGGTATTCCAAATAATAACTGTAAAACGAATTACGAAATTTGCTGTAAAGTGGAAGGTATACAGTCGTATGTAAACGTTTAGGCACCCCTGACAATTTTCATGATTTTCATTTATAAATAATTTGGTGTTTGGATCAGGAATTTCATTTTGATCTTTCAAATAACTGAAGGACACAGTAATATTTCGGTAATGAAATATGGTTAATTGGATTAACTAAAATTGCGCAATATGCATCAAAACGAAATTAGACAGATTTTCTGCAACCCAACAGAAATATCACATCAACATTTAGCTGAGACTCCTTTAGCAGAAATAACAGCCTCTAGACGCTTCCTATAGCCTGTAATGAGTGTCTGGATTCTGGATGAAGGTATTTTGGACCGTTCCTCCTTGCAAAACATCTCCATTTCAATTAGATTTGATGGTTGCCGAGCATGGACAGCCCGTTTCAAATCACCCCACAGATGTTCAATGATATTCAGGTCTGGGGACTGGGATGGCCTTTCCAGAACATTGTACTTGTTCCTCTGCATAAATGCCAGAGTAGATTTTGAGCAGTGTTTTGGGTCATTGTCTTGTTGAAATATCCAGCCCCGGTGTAACATCAACTTTGTAACTGATTCCTCTACATTATTCTCAAGTATCTGCTGATATTGAGTGGAATCCATGCGACCCTCAACAAAATTCCCAGTACAGGCACTGGCCACACAACCCCACAGCATGATGGAACCTCCACCAAATTTTACTGTGGGTAGCAAGTGTTTGTCTTGGAAAGCTGTGTTCTTTTGCCACCATGCATAATGCCCCTTGTTATGACCAAATAACTCCATCTTTGTTTCATCAGTCCACAGCACCTTCCAAAATGAAGCTGGCTTGTCCAAATATGCGTTTGCATACCTCAAGTGACTCTGTTTGTGCCGTGTGTGCAGAAAAGGCCATATCACTCTCCCATACAGCTTCTCCTTGTGCAACGTGCGCTGAATTGTTGAATGATGCACAGTGACACCATCTGCAGCAAGATGATGTTGCAGGTCTTTGGAGGTGGTCTGTGGGCTGTTTTTGACTATTCTCACCATCCTTTGCCTTTGCCTTTCTGATTTTTTATATCCCAACATAATCTCACATCATTTGTCAGTTACCGGTACTTAACTTATGTGGCCATATGCTACATCAAATACTCTATTGTCTAGAACAGCTCAAAAAGGAAATTTACTGGTTTCTCATTGGTTGAATTCCCTCTACACGTTTATGCACCCCCTTTTCCCAATCATGATTTGACCAAATAATCAATGACAAAAAAACAGAAATACATCAAGAACAAAACATAATTATTTCACTGGTGGCAGAGTCTATATAATACAGACTCAGGAGATACAAAATTAATTATTGATTGTCTTTCCTTTTCTTAAAAATGCAAAACTCAAAAAGGTTATTCAGAATTCAAAGTATGGAAATCCATTACAGAGAACTTTCTGTGAGCTATACACCAATACCACATTTCTGACACTTTACCTGTAAGGTCATCATGCACTTCTCATTGAGCCAGACTTTTGCAGTGGTGTCCCATGAGCCACTTAGTAGTGTTCCAAACTTCCCAGAAGACAGAGTACACACTGAGGAAATACATAACATGGCTAGATTTAGACCAAGGTACTGGAATTTAGTAGTCTAGGTAACTCTGTTATAAGTTTAGTACAATAATGAATCAACCAGTATATCTACTATACCTGTGTTTTTGTGTCCTTTGAGGATAAACAATGGTTGTGGTTGGTCCATTGTGAAAACACAGATGTTGTGGTCATTTCCACCTGTGGCTATAAGTCCACGGGGATATGTGTCGTTTGGAGCA
Source organism: Umbra pygmaea (assembly GCA_016801145.1). Lineage (NCBI taxonomy): Eukaryota > Metazoa > Chordata > Actinopteri > Esociformes > Umbridae > Umbra > Umbra pygmaea. The sequence continues at coordinate 14,127 of JACXGM010010215.1, read as the reverse complement.
ATGACGCAAACACAAGAAACAAAATTTTGATGGCCAGTCATGCAGTGCATCTCTGTAAACCCGCTGTCAGGGCTGTAAAGGAGAACATATTTCAGTTAAATTGTTTTACATTTCAACACTAACACATGTCAAATTCTTAACAATGTCGGTCGATTAATTGTACGACCTCTCTATAACTGTAAAGCAATTCCAGTAAGACATGGCATAAAATAAAGAGACGTTTCTTCATTCAGAGTTCAAATCCTTAGTTTGACAATGACAGCAAAGACTGTGAGACTGAATGGAGCCACACATACTACAGTATTTATAATCTGTCTGACAATGACAACGCTACTTTTACTATCTATCTGCCTACTGTACCTAGCTAACCATGTTAGCAGCGACTTGTGGAATTGTCTGGACATCATGCAATGATAGTATCTTCAGCAAAGCAGCAGGGATGTGTTTGTTGTTATAATTATAATTGATATGAGATTGACATGGTCAGATATCATTTTACTTTGAACTAAGCTAATTTAGCTAACAATACCTACTGAGCTAGCTAGCAGTACCTTGAGTTTGGTACCCAGACGCGTCCGGTTCGGTCTCTCGAAACAGATATAAAGGCTCCCTCAGGGAAAACAGCTGTTGAAAGACCTCTTACATCCATTTCATGACCAGGTATCGAGCAACTTAACTTATATGAGTTAGATGAGGCCATTATAACACAATGTTTAAATAGTAACTTAGAAACTGAGAAGTGTCAACAAGAAATCAAGCCGGTGACGTAAGGCGGAAGTAAGCACGTTACAACGAACTTTGAACCCGATTGCATGATGGGACAATTAGATTAAGTTTTAATATTAACCATTATGTTTCTTACATTGAAACAGTTTTTTTTCACAATTAAAATACGTTTGTATAGCTATATAATATAAATAATACTGATAGGATAACACCAATTCTAGCAGCTAGATGGCAGCAAAATATTTTGAAAAGCAAATCACAGTTGCTGCACTTTTACGGAAGTAACCACCACTTAACCCAATACAGTACTAGACAAGTACTCATTGAGAAAGAGTGATAATGAGTGGTTATCTGTGTAGATTTTAGGAGTACATTTCCCCAGCGTGATAGGTAGGTGCGAAAGGTAAACTAACGTTGCATTTTGAGTGATTAAATAAATGCTACAGCAGCTTTACCAAGCTTCATTTGTAGAACGACCAAGCCCAGCAGCTAACGATGTTAGCTTAGTACTGTAATGTACCTGTTAGAATAGCTGGCTACTTAACAATGTAATACGTAGCTCAATAACAAAGACACTGTTGTGTAGATGTGGGTCTCTCTAATACAATGTAAACTATTCGTATGTGTTGGGGTAACAAAATTGAATCAGATGTCGCTAAGCACACTTGGTGAAGTGAGATGACATTGACTTTGAGCTAAGGGGTTAACAGAATCTGATTGTATGATCAGTGACACTTTCCATTATACTCATTTCTATTTCCAGAACCGTTATCATTTCTGTGTCCCCAAATCACAATAGACATGAAGCTTCGGCTGCACTTCGTGGTGGACCCAATGGGCTGGTTCTGCACCAGTATGGTGTTATTCGTCTGGTTCTACAACTCTTTCTTCGTACCCAAGTTGGTCCTGCTGCCTCATTTCCGCGAGGGGCACATCCCCTGGGCTCTGGTAGTCAGTGAGTATTAGTCAGACTCACTAGCTGTCTGATTCCTCAAAGAGTTCAACATTTGTATAAATCCTGCTCCTGTCTTAATAGGTTACTACTTGGCATCAGCCTTCTGTATGGCTGCTCTGTTTAGAGCTTCCACAGCCGACCCAGGCCGACTACCACCCGACCCCAACATCCCTCACTCGGGTAATGTCTCGATCCACAGCCTATGCTTTTGCCTCAAATATTCTTATGAGATCCACCGACTTACAAGTTTCACTACTTGCCCGGTAACATTTTGTGTGCCACTTTGTTTCAGAGCGAGATCAGTGGGAAATGTGTAACAAGTGTAACATGATGAGACCAAAAAGGTCCCATCACTGCAGTCGCTGTGGCCATTGTGTACGCAGAATGGATCACCATTGTCCATGGTAAGGCTTCAGACACACCTACCACTCCCCTAGGAGACTTGTGCAAAACAGGACAGCTCAGGACGAGTCAGTCTGAATGTTGTTTTGCATTAAAGGAGCAGAGAGAAATGTTGCCTGGGTGTCTTTTATTCAACTAGCCAATAGAGGGGGCCAGATATACAGCAGACACACCCCAGTCTGCCCCTTATCTCGAGTTGCACCCCCAGGACTGCTGTACATCATTACCCCAATAGAGAGTTTAGTGAATGTGTTTTCTTACATCTGTTTATCGACATGGGAAAATCTTTTAGATATTAAAAATAGTTTTTTGGGGTGGGCTATTTTAATAATTATTATTATTTTTTAATTGGAGGGACCATAGGAAGCAGAAGCTAGGGAGACAGGTATGTAGAGGGAGACAGGTATGTAGAGGGAGACAGGTATGTAGAGGGAGACAGGTATGTAGAGGGAGACAGGTATGTAGAGGGAGACAGGTATGTAGAGGGAGACAGGTATGTAGAGGGAGACAGGTATGTAGAGGGAGACAGAGAGGAAGGGCACCGACAGTCAGTTGTATCCTCGTCGGCAGGGGGAACGTGTGGACTGGAGTTAGGAGCTTAGTCTGCTACACCAACTCCGGGACAAATCTTCTATGTAGTTACCTAGCTGGCAATTAGGCCTGTGAGTGGTCCTGTAAGATGTCTCTTTCTCCTTCTCAACTTTCCCGGCAGGATCAATAATTGTGTCGGCGAGGATAATCACTGGCTCTTCCTGCAGCTTTGCTTTTACACACAGGTCCTCAGTCTGTTCACCCTGGTTCTGGACTTCTGCCAGTACTATTATTTCCAACCCTTAACGACAGTGGACCAGGTAAAGAGCATGAACATTTTCTGACTGAACTATAACTAATAGGCATTAATAATTGGAGGGCACATGGCTTGTTTTAAAATTATTCTGTAACGGTGATCACTGTGAAAAGAGACAAGTGTATTGGAATGTTAATGCCAAGCTTGCACTATATTAAAGTATGTCGTCTCTTTATGGTAATAAGCACTTCGAGAGATGTGAATATGGAAAGAAGGACAGATTTGGACGGTCCTGTGAATTTCATCTTGTCCTTTTGTGGTTGGATTCACAGGAGGCGTTTACAGCCCGCCACGAGCTGGCCCTGATACGAACCTCTGCAATCATGGGTCTGGTGATGTTCGGTGGCATGAGTAGTCTTTTTTACAGTCAGGTGACTGGCATCCTCACGGTGAGGCACTCTACAAAAATAAAATAGTCTTGTAAATGTAACCCGGGTTGTTGTGAGATGAACACACTTTATTGACGGCGCAGGTAAAAGCAATGTGTTTTGCGTGCAGCACATGGTTTAGTACGCAGCACATTACATTCGATGGTAGGTTATTGAACAATAAACTGATAGAATGTAAGTTATATTAGTTTATTTATTAGTTATAATATTCCGGTAGGATGGTTCAGTGTTTAACTGACCCTTCAAAAATGTGCATGTTTGAATAACGTCACAGACAAGTTTAACATTTTATCTAATTAGCTACACTTCTACAACTCACTACTTTTTAGCTTCTTCAACAGCATGCTATCTGCCATTAATCTTAAACCTGACGCTAACCCTTTAGCTACTTACTTGGTGTACCTAACCCTAACACCTAGACTTAAACTAGTTAGACTAGCATGGATGTGTATTGTAGCTACACCAATGTTTTGTGAAGAAAGATTATTGGGTAATACACATGTTATAGTCACACATTTGCAATAAGTAATTAGTGTGAATTTCACTAAACTCTGTGATCGTGAATATCAAAGTAGACTATCAAAATAGACTACAATACTACATGTTAACACTACACCATTCATGCAATTCATTTCAAATTCTTAAATTATGGTATTCTTTCTGATTAGTTTCTGACTAGTTTCTGACCAGATTTATAGACCTTGTTACCGGGTACATAGTTGTAATTATTGGATGTGGTTGCAAACGTAACTTCATCCTTGGTTGTCATGACTACATAAAAGATGAGCGCTCATCTTTAACCTCTGTGAGTGCGTTGACAGAATGTAATACTACAGCACCAAGGTTTAATAGACTTAACAGCTTACATGTGAGCCCGGCTGCGTATACTGTCTTTTCTACACTGCTAAGCCTTTCTTTACATTACTGTCTCTGTGGATTGACATGGGTCCTTCTCACAGACACACAAGCCTTTTCTACATAATGACTTTAAAGGATTGGGTCTTGGAGGGCTCAGTTAGTCCCAAACTTGTGTTTTTGTCACAAAGACCCATGAACCAGCTTAGTAACGGATTTGGTTATTGGCCATATCCCTAGACCTCCAGGTTTCATTGTATGTACTGTATGAAAGCCACCAGCAGTATAGGTTATTTTCTGACTTTATTAACATATGGAAAGGAATAAGGATTTTTATCTGCTGTCAAGTAGATAACATCCAAGCCACATTTTCACCAGCCAATAATTCAGTGTAATTAATCATATTTTAAATGTAAATGCATGATCAATACTCATCATTTGGTGGATCGAAACACATACATTCCTAGGTGTTCTAAAACGTTTGACCGGCAGTGTAGGTTTATAGAAATAAAATAGTTTTGCTTTGTTAAACATAAGTTATAATAACCAACATGTTTTCCATTTTTAACTTAGAATTAAGGGAAATGTTTAATCAGAATCAGAAAGATATTTACATTGCAGAGTAAGATTTACAAAAAAATGTTTTTTTTTCTGGTCTATTGGTGCATTTCATATTTGTGCATAAGTCAAAGAATATAATTTATCTTTAAGGTTTAGGATATGAGCAAAATTTGACAGTAACCGTGTTACATGACAGCCTTGGATAAAAAAAATCAAGATGTTACTAATGTTTAAACGGTTTTCCTCTTTTTTGTCTTTCAAATAGGACACCACCACGATTGAGAAAATGTCTTTCTCCAGTGACATGTAAGTAGTATTTATTATGCACTTTATGCTGCCATGGATGTGAAAAGTGGAAAGAAACAGTAAATACAGTTTGCTTGGATTTGACGACAGCTCTATCAGGTTAAGATTTCACTGATCTGACTGGAAACATTTGTCCAGCTAAACTTGACAAATCATTACTGTACCATAAAGTGGAATTTGATGTTCTATACATTTTTGTCTTTGTACTTGAGGACCTAGTTCACATTATATTCACGTTTTCTTTTAACAGAGGCTCATCGAACGGTGGCTCAAAGAAGTCCTGGCAGCGCAATCTGGCTGAAGTGTTTGGCACCACCTGGAAAGTCTTGTGGTTCATCCCGTTAAGGAGCAGGCAAGCTCTGACTGCTGCCCATCAATTCCGCACTCATGTGTAGATCAGTGGTAGGTTTGTTTCTGACTACTCCGGACGGTAGGCTGCTATCTCTGACAGAGAATACACTGTGCACACTTACCCCCCTCACCAATACACACACACACCTACATTCACCTCTTTTTTTAGAGCCATCCAGGCTATGTGGGATTGGTTGGTACTAAGTACGCACAGCCTTTTTGTCCACTTCTATTGGACTCTATTGACTGACAGTGCCTGAACTGGGTTTCACACTACTGAGTCCATCTAGCGCCCCATCTAACTCTTTAGCTGCGCATTTTTTCGCAGCTATCATCATCGTGTCAACGTGATGGCCTACCTACTACAGGAAAACAACCAAAAACAATTGTTTCGACTGATTTATTTTAATTCGCGAACTAGGCAGAAAATGAACGTCAGATACCGAGAATGGAATCTTGGCGATTCGTGAGCTTGGATGCAGCCGTCGGACTCGAGGCAACGCTCACATAGTAGCAGATTGAGTGGATTGAGGGTTTGCTACCTTCAAGTCAATGACTAGTGGCAATGCCTGACACCATTCTCTGCAGTCTAGCACAGTCGTTACTGTGGGCTTAATTGAGCTTTGTTGACACATATTGGCAACCAACCTAAATTTACATTATATTTGAGTGAAAACTTTTGATGAACGTGACATCATTAGGGCTCGGGTTAATATAAATCTTTATGCAATGTGTTTATTTCCTATATTACACTGTGCACACACTTCTAAGTCTGTCATTTGGGGTGGGGGTTGGGCGCTACGCAATAACTCTTTTCACCTAATTTGACCAAAAGATCAAGCTTGCTTGAATTGAGACCTAAGAACCTCAAGTTGTGTGGAGCCACTTTTAATCAACATGTAAACCTTAGTTTTACCCTGTACCCATTGTTCTATCGTTCATGACATTGGTGTCAGCAGTGTCTATGTAGTTCTTGTGTTTTGGGCCCTATTGTTCAATCATAGTTGAATATGAAGTAGTGGGTAAATTGGAAGAGCAGTTGTATGATTGAACTGCGTTTGATTATTATATTATGGTTAAAGGGGTGTGCTGCTTTTCTTTTTTACGCTATATTATTATGTTATGATTCTGCTACAAAAACAGTGTACTATAAACACTTTATTTGAACAAATGTCATAATATCCAAATCAGTGGTTCTCAACTCCGCTCCTGGGGACCCACTGCCCTGCATGTTTTAGATGTCTCATAGCTTCACCACTGAGGCTAACAGGTATTTATGCTATTTAATCCTAGAAGCTTGTCTCCACTTCAGTTTAAGTAGGTGTTGGAGCAGGGAGACTTCGAAAACATGAAGTGGTTCCCCAGGACTGGAGTTGAGAACCACTGATCTAGTACATATCGCCAATTTACAGTGAACTTTACATGTTTTATCTTTGCTCCATAAACATGAAATTAAGCATACGGCAGAGAATTTACCTACCTGGACAATTTTAACACATTTGTTACATATGTTATGCTCTGAAACACATTTTAATGTACTACAACCACTACCTGCAATGTGAAACTCTTAACTTGCTTGCAACATGACTGTCATGAATTAATTTTTTCATTAACTAGCATGGTGCGTTTATCTAGAATGCTATTGCGAAACTTTGCAGGCCACATGACACGGTTACCCACATTCCATAGCTGAATATATTTGTTGTTTAGTTCAGAATCTACCTTTATTACAATTTGTACACTATTCCTGTAGTTAAAAAGTGGACGAGTTAAAAATATTTACATATTGAAGTAGACACTGGAGGGCTGAACTTACACTGATCTGCTGTATTCCACTTGGCTGTATTAATGTATGTAAATCCTATTGCTACTAACTACTAATATTACTCATCATATTAACACTCCAACTACTGCTGCTACTTTTATTATTATTATTAATGTCTCTATTACTTCTACGACTTCTGCAGTTACTGTTGTTAAAAGTTTTATCACTCGTCACTATTACTTCTACATTTGCGCTGATGTGCCGTTTGTGTTTTTATTTGTACTTTCTACACATCATGGCTGTCCAATGCTTGTAATATTTTTTACATGAATCACTTCTATTGCTTCCGTCTCTATTTTTAAAGCAACTAACATAAAAACGGTGAAATAAAAATCTATTATGATGCTGCATTCATACATTTTTAAATAGAATGTTATTTTCCCGATACGTTGCCCTTTTTGAGATACAAGTTTAGCATTGGAAAGCAATGATGTTTTTACGTAAATTATTTTAATGTACAATAACTTACAACCTTTTGACCCTAATGTACTGTAAGAGGTAATGCATTGTTAGCAGACACTGTAAATTAGCTCTAGAGTTTTGTCAATATTAATGAGAATATTGTCTTTATTTTAAATTTCTGGTTGGCTTTTTATGTATTTGTATTCTTTCTACTCTGCTCTGTTTCATATACAGCAATATTGGATGCATCATATATGTATATGTAGGTATATTAAGGGAATGTTAATGTTCAGTTAAAGCAAAGTTACTTTTTATTTTCACTTGGAAGTACCATTAAAAAATGTACGTCAATAGCAAGGACACCAACTGCTATGTTGAACCATAGATAGTTGTAAACACACTATTAACTGTTTACAGAATCACCAACTGACTTTAGGACATCAACCACTGTTATAGCGTACTGGTATCCCACAGTGCTACATGCTAGGATCCATCTCCATCCACACTTAATTAGAATTAACTTTTAACATATTGCTCTAGTTAAGAGTGCCTTTGCTTGCTGACTAGATCTGACTAGGAAGGCATACGCATATATTTAGTCGTTATAATTGTTGTTTAAATGTAATGTAATTTGCATTCTCATTCTGCATGACTCATGAAGTTATTCATCAATTTTTGTTTACAATTTTTTCTTCCTTCCAAGCACATTGTATCACTACTGTACATTTTTAGGGACCAACGTTGCCCAGGCTCTGACTGTATCAAGGCTTTATTTGCAGCAAGAGCCTTTCTCAATGTACTGTAATTAGGGAGAATGCATATGCTATAGTTTAGATCATACATGCAGTATGTTGTGCATATATCATATCGATATACTGTACATATATAGATATACACTGTATATTCCTGACTGTTGTGTGATTGCTTTCCACACTTGGCACCAAGATGTTAACTTACGGATGCGTTATAACTCCTAGAGTCTTGAAGCTAAAGAAACATTTTGCCCCAAAATATTTGCATTAAGAATGTATTTAACTGGAAGTCAAATGTGTCTCCATAACTGGCTTAAGTATAGTGTAGATTTGCAGCCAAACGTATTGACACTGTTGCACTTTTCATTTTTACCTATTTCTAGGATATGTTGAAAACAAAATTTATTGGATTTTCAGCATTGCAGAACCAATGGTATATTTACAAGCTATTATGAATGTGTATGAATATGTATGACGTGGACAAAATGCTAGACACTGTACTGTATATTTCACAGCCTTTGACAAGCCGGTTGGGCTTGTTGTTTTCCTGGAAACCCCATATTCTTCACCTGAGTTTCCACAGTAGACTCCTAAACAACTTGTTATTCATTGTCTTTCATAACGACCTGCACACAATGTCCCCAGTACCAAAATCAACCCCACAGCATTAGCAAATCTCTTCAACTTGTAGGCAGCGTGTTCTTATCATTAAATGCTTAATTTGGTTGTCAGTAAACACAGCATTTATCTGAATAGCCAAAGAGCTATAATTTTGTTTAATTGCTCAATCGACCATTTCACTCAGGTTTAAGAAAATCAGTCTGGCTTCTTTCTAGTCTTCTTTCAAATTGGGTGTTACTATGTTAACCAACATCCAAATAAATTGTTGTTTCAGAGAACACACTGCCTATAATCAGTTATGGAGGTGGTATGATAATGCCGTTTCTCCTTCCCATGGTAAAGGGGGCATGAAAGTGTGCAAGAAATCAGCTAACCGTCATGTAGTTTTGGATTGCATTGTTTATCCCAGTGTCCAAACCATAGAAATGGAATGTATAGAAAGGCCATTCCAATTCAAATCAATGTAGAAGAATGGTCAAAGCGGCAGCCATTTTAATGTGTACCATTCCATTGCAAAGATCTATCGGCCTACTTCCGCATTAAACTGATTTGCGTGTTGTCACTGTGACAGCTAACAACAATCGCCATTTTGTTGTGCACTAATCAAATGACCACGCCAAGCAGTTCCATGGCCTTTCTATACATTCTATTTCTATGGTCCAAACCCACACTGTGAATGAAACGTTTCAATCACCAGGACAACAAGATGAATTGCTGTTGATTGGCCAGTGGAGAGGGCCTATTTGAATCGCATCCTAAGTCTTTAATCACAGCTGAAAACGGGCAGTAACTCCTCAAATGGCTGTTTGCTGGTAAAGCATTAGCTACTTTTCCCTTAAAGGGTACAGGGTAATGTATTGGTTACAGAAAGCATTTGTTTGCATTTCTCTTGGCTAAAGACTGTCACCAAGTACATGCTGTTTGTCTTTTTATTTTACTTTTATTAAATCGTAAACTTACGTTTATAAAAACAGTTGGTTCTGCTTTATATTGACGATCCAAAAAACAATGTGGTCACCCAAGTTGAATATGCGTTTAGGAAAAGTGCTACAGTGCCAACAATATTTGACAGAAATGTTATGAGTAGTTCACATAATGTTTCCTAGATTTGACTGGGTTTCAGACATTTTTATTATCTACCAACATACAGGAACATTGTGTGTTTTTATGGTACTCTTCATACCTTTTATTCTTAAAATTATTAAATGTTTGTAAATATACAGAAATCTATTAAGGTATGGTATAAGGAATATTGTTTGTTTGAGAATCTAATTCAGGGAAAAATTTAGATTTTTTAATTTTTTGACTGCTGGTTGAAGGACTTTTAATGGCTTTATTTATTATTGTTTACATGTAATCTCTTTTGGTATGAAGTGGGTGAGTCTGAAGGTAATAATAGATACATCTTCATTCTTCTTTGTCTCAGGTTATAGTTATTGTTTTTGACACTACACCAGGGGTCTTCAACCTTTATTTGACACTTTACACCAGGGGTCTTCAACCTTTATTTGACACTTTACAGCAGGGGTCTTCAACCTTTATTCACACAAGCCATTAATCAATCTAGGGACCCATCATATGTTGTCCCATGTAGTACATTTTCCTCACTTACTCAATAATAATGGCATTTGCAGGAACCATTTCAACACAGATAATATCAACTTAAATGAGTACCTTTGGTACTGTAGATCTTCTCAAGGTTCCCCTCCAGTAGCTCTGCTGACACTCAGAGGGCCCCGGACCCCAGGTTGAAAACCCCTTGTTTACATTTTAATTTTTACATTTATTTTTTAATCATGGGAATTTGAATGCTGTCAAGATATCATTTATAAATGTAATAAACTACATTCTGAAATGTTATTTTATTTCTTACTTGTGGTTATTTTCAGTGGCCAATAAATCCACCAGGTGAGCTGCAGTGGAAGCATGTTCTTAGTAGAACAGTGGAAGCATGTTCTACTAATCTGTTTTGATTAGCTCAGCCATTGGTTTTGAAGCAAAACGCTACATTCCCAAATGCTTTGACAAAATATTTCTAACACACCTCAGAAACGAGGATTTTGAAAAACGTTTAACACAGGAAACATGCGTTTTCCTAAAAGAAAATATGAATGTTGAGAAATACCGGTACATTTAAATGTAGGCTTGATTCAGAAAAAAAATATAAACTAAAATGATAAACTGTAACTTGACTGGATTATACAATAGCACCTCAGTATGAATATATGAATAGTAGGAATATTTTTTCATAGGAAATGGACTACATGTCAGCTCGTTTGAGACATCCAAATTGCACATCAGTCATAGTAGTTCATTACGTAAGTGTGCAATCTTTACAATGTCTCTTAGACAACAGTGGTGCAAAAAAATACAGTTCACGGATCATGCACACATTATAATGCATTGAGTTGTTCAGGACTGGGGTTAGGGACAATGTAGGATAAGCCACATGTGTTTTACAGAATGTAAGAACAGCAATCTAACATCATGGTGTACTTAATATGGACGTCATTCAGAACTGCTGTGCAGAAACAGCTAGAACTCCATCAACTAAGTATGGATGTTACATGGATACAGAGACCGTATCACACGGCACGATCATAGGCCTGTAAGTCCATTTGTCCTTATTATTTGCAGAACGCAGGAGATGGTGTTTTTGAGTGTTCAGATAATTTTGATTATGAATGAACCAGTTACACTTTGGTTACATTGATATTGAAAGAAATACACATTGTGTCTATGATCGGAAAACGTCCACATACATCACGCATGTCTGAGTGAACTTCATTGATCAAGATGGTCCAGGCCTAACCACCATTAGTGGTCAATGGCATTGGCATATTTCTTGGATTTTTACAAATAATTGTACGACGTTCAAATGTTCTACCAACAGTCAATGTTAATTGATTTCCTTAATCTCTGATCCTGCTTCAAGTGCACTAATTAACCAAGTGGGCGGCCACCTGTTCCCAGCAATGGTTTGGACATCTGGCTGAACAAAGGAAGCAATTAAGGAAGCTTGACATAAACATAATAGCTGAAGCGTGTAGGAGGATCTTCCAGCATACACGCCGCATCTAGTTTTATTAGCAGTGTGGTTGGAGGTATTACTCCCAAACAGACTGCTCTATTTCACCAAGCCTAGACTAGGATTATGTAGACTGTACACATCATGTCAAACATCTTTAAAGGTTTTCGGTGGTAATTAATCACAGTCTATCTTTATTTCATGCCCTTTGTTTCAATATAGGTCATGTTTAATCCAAGCCTATGTGACAAACTTCGAACAGCATGCTTGAGATAGGGCTGTAGTCTAGAAAGAGTCTGGGATTACTTTCCATATGCACTTTATGATAAACTCTTCAATTTTATTGTTCAATATAGAGCTTTACGAACAAAGAACAGGTTAGTTGATACACAATGTTCATCTGCGCGTGTGTTGGAATTTTGGTCCTAAGGACATAATGTTTCCAGCAGTGTTTTATTAATTCCAATACAATTATCTTTTTTATATTCTAAAGGAAATCATAGCACCTGTGTAGCCAAACACCCGAAACGTAAACAATTAAGACCTGGTTTAGCTAGGTTAAGCTTAGTCCTGAGCTAAGCAATTTGAATTAGAAGGAGAACTCCCCAAAACATCCCATAATGTCTACGAAGAATCGCATGCGTTTTGCCTTCTCACAAACCAGCACAAAGGCCTCAAACATTGTGAGCGGCCTTATTGTGTAAGGTTCCAAAGGGATCTTAACCACAGAACCCATTGCAATGACATGGTTGCTTGAAAGCAACCAGGATATAATCCATTGAGGAATGTACAATATGCAGGAACATCCAAATGTAATTGGTGCCGTATAAAATGACAGTAAAAGGTTATGTAAAAAAGTGTTCTTCCCGCAAACTGAGTCGCTGCAGTTGCAGGTGTCGTGCCCCCCTGCCCAATTCAAGCCTCTGTAGCAGAACCAGGACCCAGGCTGGCCGGCCAGTGAAGGTATTGATTTGGCCTATTGATTTTCACATTAGAAGTCATTGTAGTTGAAAAAAGGAAGAAAGTAGAAATCCAATTAAAGCTGGTCCTCCAAACGTTAAGCCTAATCCAATCAAAACTATGAAATGTATCGATTTTTCAATCCAAATCAATAAAGTGCGTGTTACGCACCGACAACTGACCCCTACGTTTGTCGGAACGTGGCCCTTGACTTTCATTCCTACATGCCGGAACCGAGAAACATGAACAAGCCCAAGCAATGCTGTTTAATGATGGGGGAAACAAAAGTACATTGGAAGCATTTGATGTATTTCTCTTGTTTTTGCAACCTGAACAAGTGCCCATTGTGCAATAAATTGACGTTAAGGAGTAGGTGCCGTTTCATTGTTCAGTGGTTGCTAGGAGGCTGTAATTAGGAATGGAGATGATCGTTCTCTTAATCAGTTGCCTTTCCTCCGTTATTATAATCCTCACCTACTCTCCGCATGAATAAAAGGAGATGAGGCCGGCAGTACAACTTGAAAAAAAGCCTCAGGTTTCCATGTAAATGCCCTGTTTAGGCATTCTCGATGACTTGTACATGTGTTCTGTTCCTGTTGCACAAAAGCAAAGACATGGTCACTAAATATTCAGCCCATGATTTTGGCCACTGGTTGTGAAAGCTGTGCTAAACTGTGTACTATGTATTTTTTCTCTGTCATGATTTGTGCCTATGATTATAAACTTGGAATTTCATGAGTATGTTAGTGGTTACAGTTTATGTACATATGAAGAACATAGTACACACACATGGGAGATTTAAAACATTATTTTGTTCATTGCAAATGTCCCAGGCTTCCTCATTAATAACTTCTCACAGGGGCACTTTTGTGCAGTGAGTACTACTTTCTCTTTAGGTGACCAGTTTAGAAAAGCTGTACCAAATGGATGTCATGATATCTTAAAAATTAAAAAATGGATTTAGATGGGGCCATGATTCAAACTGTTGGATTTAGATGGGACCATGATTCAAACTGTTGGATTTAGATGGGACCATGATTCAAACTGTTGGATTTAGATGGGACCATGATTCAAACTGTTGGATTTAGATGGGACCATGATTCAAACTGTTGGATTTAGATGGGACCATGATTCAAACTGTTGGATT
>JACXGM010010214.1:0-16887 GCA_016801145.1 Umbra pygmaea | reverse complement strand
TGTGGATAGTGTTGTTGGAACGTTCTGGCATGTTCAAGGTGTGCCTCTAGGACAGCTGAATACCTGTGCTTTAGATATTCATTCAAAACACTTCTCTAATGTGTCAGTCAAAAGTATGGTCAGCCAGCTGCAAAGGTTATGCAGGCTTAAAGAACAAACCAGTGCACCATACCCTGCTTATGATGTGCATTTATGAAAGTGGCATTTTTGTTGTGATTCAAAGCTGTGTTCTGCCCGAGTCCTTGGTTTTTGTTAGTGTATAATAACCTGAAAACATTAAAGTTCAATATTCTCAAAAGATTCAGACATAACATATATTCTCTCAGACTTTCAAATGGTCATGTTTAGCAGCCTCAAAACAGAAGGCACACTAAGAAAGGCTGATTTTTGTTAACCATTATGTTCAAGATTCTTGTAAATGTTGAGCAGAGCGACTTAAAATAAATACATACTGTACAAGTGAAAGGTGGGATGGACAAATCCCCATCCCAGTAGCAAATACAGCCTCCTCAGTAAAGTGGCTGTCTGCAAACCCAGCACTAGATTAAAGAGAAAAGCAAATGATCACAGAAAATGCAAGCATTCGTTTACAGAGACAATGTAGAAGACAGGGAGACAGAGACACCAATACACCTTAGACCAATACATCAACTCCTGCACCCAAAGTCAGTGTTAAGGGGAGGTGGAGAGTGACAATGTGCCCTAAATAATATAACCCGGTTGTCCTTACAAGCCACTCTCCGTCACCTGTTGTCTCGTAGGTTACGACGTCAGCAGCTCCCCCACATACGATGATGAGCGGTGGGGAGGACGGAGACTACTGCAGGAGGTGGACACCCTGGAGAACAACAGCAGCTTCCAGGAGGATCACGAGGAAAAGAAAAACTGCACCGAACCTGGTAAGAGAGACGGAAAGAAAGAGAACAGCCCATATTCTCCACCCCTCTTTTTTGCCCTTCACTTCAATCCATTTCTCTTCCCAAAACTGGGGTAACCACAAACTGTTGGGTCAGGTGGGCTCCCTTGAGCCTGATGTAGATTGCACACACGCACGCACGCACACTGTGTTTCCGGCTGTTTCAGCACTTTCCACGCACGTTCTCTATCACATTCTTGGACCCTGCAGCTTCTCGCTGCGACGGGCACGTCTGAAAAGTAAAAAGTCCCCAGTTTCCATGGCGACCTCTTATCTCATTATCAGTGAGCAACTTCAGCTTGTCAGTTGAAGCCGGTGCTCCTAGATGGATGAATGGGGTGTAAGTTACATGTTATCTGCTGCCTGAAGAAATTGTTCTATACAGAGGTGTAGTGGTGCCTGGAGAAGTGGGTACAGTCAGATTTCCCGAATGGCAAGTCTGGCCAAGGGAAGGCACAGTGTGTGAAAAAGTATATGAGAAACAGTGACATGTAGACTCATGTGAATTTGTGAACTCTATATTGGTCTTTCACAGTCTGGTCAACCCAAGCTGTAGCCTACTGTACAAGTAGGCGAACAGTATTCATGCTATTGAAATATATGAGCCCAACATTCCTAAAGTCACAATTTGTTTTTAAATACCAAAACATTTTGGAATGAAGTCTAACTATGGGTAAACCAGCAGATCCCTGTTGAGTTAAGGATTTTCAAGTCTTTTTTGTACATGCCTTTTACTACAGTTGCGCAGGCATATAGACATTTCGCAGTAGTTGTTTATGTAATGCACATGATATGAAGATTGTCAACCTTTGACCACTGAATAGTTACAATCTTAAAGACATTCGACCAGGCTTAGTGTAGGTACTGTAACTTTATAGCTTTTGAGAGCATTTTAAGGAAAGCATTTCCAAAAGTGTTGGTGATATAATAGACCGTAGATTAATCTGATTAAGATTAGTCTAATTTTTTTGGATTATAAGTAGCAAAAAAAGTATAAAGTAATATTTACTGAATATTGCTTTTTAATACTACACATTACAAACTGTCACTTTCTTGAGTAGATTAGAAGAGATTAGAGCAACAAGTGTCCATTTTAAGCAATTGGGCTAACCAAACGCAACAAATCTAACCAAACACAACCAATCTAACCAAACACAACAAATCTAACCAAACACAACTGATCTAACCTAAACACAACTTGATCTAACCCAGTGGTCCTCAAACCCTTCCATGGAGAGCCTAGTGTATTCAGGTTTTGCTTTTACCTTGTACAAGCCTGATGGAGTACCTCACTAATTGGTTAGTGTCTCCCCTCACCTGGCAGTCTAGGTCCTAATTATGCTCTAATTGAAGGGAAAGACCAAAAACCAGCATACACTAGGCCCTTTATGGAAGGGTTTGAGGACCACTGATCTAACCAAACACAACTGATCCAACCAAACACATCTATCCAAACAGAACTGATCTAACCAAACACAACACCTTTCTTTTCACTGCAAACAGACACAAACAAATTATATGTATTCTTCAGACTTAGTTGTAAAAAAGATTTGAAAATAAGACCTGAAATCCCAAAATACCAAAGTATCACTTTGAGACATATTAAAGGAATATATATTTTTCGGTGTTAGATCTACATTTCCATCTGGAGAAAATTCAGTGGCCAGGCACTGTTAGCCTGTAGAATGATAATGAACGGGGTTGACAATTTGCAGATTCAATATGTTATAATCTGATACTCACTTTTCAGTGTTTTTTACCAATTTTCAAAGCTTAACAATGTTTTTTATGAATTAGGCAAATTTAGATATTTCACACAAGCATCCCTATTCTAACAGAAAAGCACTAGAATTCTGTTATATTGCTCAATCGGATGTTGCTAGCTGGTGCTTAGCTTTGCCCTCCTTTACTCCAAATTGTACACATTCTGCTTCACTAGCCTAAGCGACATTTCACACGCACTGGTCTTGAGGAGAATTAGAAAATATCTTCTACATCGTTGAATCAATCCACTAAACGTGGACAAAGTGTTAAGATGGGATGTAGGCTTGTTAATGTCCAAATACAGATAGTTACATGTTAGCATTTTTGTATTTTTTTAATCCCCTTCGCAAACCTGTATATCTGCTTGTCACTTGGGCACCGCAGAGGGTGACAAACTAATACAGTTACTGATTCTGCTTTGGCCTGCTTCGTACGTATGCATGTACTTCACTCATCTTCATCTTCTTCTTCTTTCTCCTACTTCATCCAGGCCAGTGTCTATATTTAGCAGCAGATGGATGGAGGACATTTGATGTTCAACTCTGCTGTAATTGATGGGTTGAAATGAATCTTTTGGGAGTCTGTCGGGCGATGACAGCGGCGTGTGGAGGGTTTCATCTCAAGAAACTGCTTTATTCTTTGAACTATGCAATGATGACCAATCACACGATTGCCGAGTTGCCGACACAAAAACACACACAATGCGATGCGGGTTACACTGCGGGGTCGCCCCACTGTGTGCTTATTAAACTAAAACGCTACCATCAATCGCACCGCTCATCGTCTTCAGTCAAGGTCACCCCTGTAGTCTATAAAAGGTAGGTAGGGGTCGTAGGTCAAGTTATTCCCCTCTCACGGCCTATTATAGCTCACCTCTACTAGCCTTGTTAAAATTACAGCAAGCATTTACGGGGCCAGGACTCTAGGGTGGGTGTAGTGACGCCTGCGTGAAGGTACAGCTTGAACTAAATAATAACCTCCACATTAAAAATGCGCACGCTCTGAGGTTGGACAATAAACTTTCTTTTATTTTATGGTAATGCCCATTCTCATAATATAATTTCAGTCATGTTTTCTGTGAAGGCAGATAAAGTGTTCACTGTAAAGATTAAGTTAGTCGTTGATTTGACCTTTTTGGAAAACGTTAGCTGTGTGTAGTGTAACAAGGCTGGATTGTGTGCTTGTGTGTGTATGAGAGATGCAGACCCCAACAGTGAGGACGAGGAAACACCTTGATATAAGGCTTGAAATCACACTCCTCTGAAGGACCTATGTAACGCTCGTTTGATTGGTCTGTTTATGCCACCAAGGTTCCACTTCTCCACCACTTCAGACAGGTCCCCTCATTACACACACACACACTCACACACAAAAATGCATACACACACGCAAACACGCACACATACACACTGATGTAAAAATAATGGCTGGTAACAATACAAATGTATTGCAGATTGCAGCAAAATTAAATTGCCTGGTTCTAGAAAATAATAGTAATTGAACCACTTGTATTTGTTTAATATTAAGTGGTAAATATAAAAGTAAAAGCTTCCAAATATAACAAACACCCCCACCTTTCTATCATGGTTTAAATAATTTATTTGGCTGCACTAGTAACTGCTGCCAGTCCAGGGTGATTAGCTCAATATTCCTATTTCACCAGTTCAAGCCTCATGCAGACTGACTATGTGGCCAATATAGTGCTTCTACAAAGCTGTGTCATTCCATGAAATGATCAATTAATTGGATCCATTTGTGCAGCATGTTAATGTTGTCTGAACTGCTTTTTGTTCTCTGTGCTGCCAGTTGTTGATCGAAACACACCTACAAAGCCACTGATTCAGAGGAGCGTATATAGAGCGCATGTAGAAAGAATTGCATCCAGCGGGAGCAAAGAACAACTAAATTGAAAGAGTCACACTGGTTTTGACTGTAAAGTCTGAAACAATTGTTTGTGAATGTGTTTTCGGATTCAGCATGTGGGAGCGAGCCCTCTGTGTTCTCTCTGCATCATAGTGCACAGTGTGTTGCATCTGTGTTGGATACTGAAATGATGTCTTAGTGGCTGTGTGCATGTAGCCTACTATTTGAAGTAATTCTTTTGACAAATAGATGAAAGGTTGTGTTCATGCCACATTAAAATATTTTTCATTTTCATGTAAAGTAATTTTACACCTGCAAGCTTGTTCGCCCAATATACAGTAGGATTGCTGTGGGAAATTGTAATGCATGAGTTCTGATAGTTGTGAAGAAGAACCAGTCACAGCTATAAATTCTGATAATTCTGAAGAACCAGTCACAGCTAAAAGTTCTAATAATTCTTTAGAACCAGCTACAGCTATACACTGATCAGCCATAACATTATGACCACCTGTCTAATATTATGTAGGTTCCCCTTTTGCCACCAAAACAGCAGCTCCATACCCTACACATTTTGATGCATTGTTTTCTGACACCTTTTTATCAGAACCAGCTTTAACTTTTTCAGCAGTTTGAGCTACAGTAGATCATCTGTTGGATTGAACCACACAGGCTCCCCACGTGCATCAATGAGCCTTGGCCGCCCATGACCCTTTCACCGGTTCAGAGCTTTTCCTTCCTTGGACCACTTTTGATAAGTACTGACCATTCGATAACATACTCAGCCTCTTATGTACACTATCTGGCATGGACATGGCATTTAGTCATTACTGTATAGACACAACTGTCACATGCACAGTATTTATTAAATGGTACTGTAGTCCAAAAAAATTAGAACATACAGACTGCAGCAGCTGTGAAAGAGCCTGTGTGCCTGCCTGCATAAGTACACTGCTCTCTCCATGGGTCCCCTGTCCTCCCAGAGGTGTTCTGGCTCCAGCGCACACTCTGTTTTGGCCATGACTTAATCAGGGCTTCCCTCTGAAGTGCGTGCTCTAAAGTGCGTGCTCGTGTGCCTGCTCTGAAGTGTGTGCTCGTGTGCCTGCTCTGAAGTGCGTGCACGCGTGCTTCATACCCTCAGGGGGGCGGGATGAACAATTGATTAATTGCAGCATGAAACCCCAGATGTCTGCTGTGGTGGGCGAATGCTACTGCAGCTAGTTAGGCATGTGTGTATGTGCGTTTGTGCTTGTGCTTGTGCGTTTGTGTGTGTGTGTGTGTGTGCCTCTATACCTGAGTTAATGTGAGTAGGAGGAATCTTGGCACTCACCAGAACAGATTAACGCTTCTCTAACGCAATGTGCTGTTGATTAATTAATCAAATCCAACACCCTCTTATTACGTATTATCATCAGCAGCACTATCATCAGGATAAACACACCACCTGGGTTCAACTCATATTTAAAATACTTCACATACACTGTTGTGTCTCTTGACTGCCTATATACGCCAAATTGCCGGGGTTCTGACGTTTCTAGACTGTTCTATTGGTCAAATGTCAGGCAAGCTCAGTGAAATGCAGATATGTAAAAGGATTCGAAACAATACTTAAATCCAGGTCTGTTATTCAAATTCCTAATGATGATGACCCTGCTGCCCCGTGGGCGATTTCCTCTGAGAAATGGACTGCTGGATATCGTGGTGGTTGGGGAGGCTGACGTTGGGCTTGACGAAACAGCTCAAAACCCACAACAACACAACAACAACAGCAGCAGCAGCAACTCGAGGTGGTGGCGATGTTTCAAAGGAGTGCTGTGGTATTGCAGACTGCAGAAGCCGCGCAGGTATCGCATGTGGAGGAAATGGCTCCTTGTGGGAATAAGACCAATCTGTCTCAGCAATTAGCTTCCTGGTGTTGCTATATCCCTTTGTAGTTCTCTTGTTCTCTGGTTCTTTTCCTTTGCCTCTCTAAACATTCCTTTATCTGTCTCCTGCTGTGTCACTTCATTCGTCCCTCATCTTTCTCACTCCCCTTCACCATCCCATCCATACTTTTCTCTCTCCTCTGAAGCCTTCTCTTCTCCACTCTCTCGTCCCGTTCGCACGCGTCCTCATTCACCTCCTCCTCCCTTTCTCGCCCTCTCCTCTTTCTCTCTCTCTGTCTCCCTCATCACTGAATTATAGAACCAAGGATGTTTGACTACAATGGAAGTCACTCCACACACCGTTAAAGATTCATCTGAAAAGAAATGAGACGGGAAACTGGGGAAATGTTCAGCAGTGATCATGGGTAGTGTATTGCTATAGAGGTCATAAGAGCCTTAAGACACATATCTCTTTAGAAATGTTGATACACACACATTCCTCTTGAGCTGTTAGAGGAACCAGTACAGTGTTAATTGCTTGTGGACAAGTTCTGCATCTGAAAGAGGACATGTCAAACCTGTGCAAGATAAATTGACTTTTGTGTATCCAAGTTGCCCAATTAATATACTGCAGTAGAGTGAGCATCTCAGAGTTAGTGCGAGCCAAAAGTACTGTATGGGGTAAATAGTGTTTTCCCAAAGGATTACTGTCTCAGGTCATTATTTTGCCGTAGTTAGGAATCTTGGCATTTAAGGTGATAGGTTTATGATAAACATAATGGGTGGGAGAATCACTGGCTGTCGATAACTATTATAATTGTGATCGAACCCATTGAGAGCATCTTGGCAAATAGAAAATGACTTAATGAGCTCCCATCGGTTTCCAAGATATATGGTATAGATGTATCAAAGACAGTGACAGTTCAATATTATTATTGTATAAAAAACGTAATTGTTGTACAATCATTACTCATACAGGTATTTATAAAGTGACAGTTACATATAATAGTATCTAGATATGTTGATAGCTCAATATGATCATTTTATAGGTGTTTAGACAGTTAAAGATATGTACAGTGATATATATATACCATATATACCGATATGTACAGTGCTTTGCATTAAGTATTAACTACCCTTGATGTTTCCATCGCTTCACTTTTTCCCCATTTTGTTATGTTACATCCTCATTCTGAAATGGAATAAATTAATTATTTCCCTCAAGATTCTACAAACAATACCCCATAATGACAATGTAAAAGAATTGTGTTTGAAATCTTAGCAAATTAATAGAAAATAAAAAAACTGAAAAGCACATGTACATAGGTTTTCACAGCCTTTGCATGACACTCAAAATTGAGCTCAGGTGCATCCTGTTTCCAATGATCATCCTTGAGATGTTTCCACAATCTGATTGGAGTCCACCTGTGGTAAATTCAGTTGATTGGAAATTATTTGGAAATGCATACACCTGTCTATATAAGGTCCCACAGTTAACAGGGCATGTTAGAGCACAAACCAAGTCCAAAGAAGTTTATGTAGATGACTGAGACAGGATTGTATCGAGGCACAGATCTGGGGAAGGGTACAAAAAATATAAGCACCATTGAAGGTCCCAATGAGCACAGTGGCCTCCATCATCATTACATGGAAGCAGTTTGGATCCACCAGGACTCTTTCTAGAGCTGGCTGCCTGGCTTAACTGAGCAATCGGGGGAGAAGGGCCATAGTCAAGAAGGTGACCAAGAACCCCTTGGTCACTCTGATAGAGCTCCAGCGTTTCACTGTGGAGAGAGGAGAAACTTCCAGAAGAACAACCATCTCTGCAGCACTCTACCAATCAGGCCTGTATGGTAGAGTGGCCAGATGGAATCCACTCCTCAGTAAAAGCCACATGAGAGCCTGCCTGGAGTTTGCCAAGTCTCTACCAGCTTTGCACATCTGCATCCTGCAATTTTAGACAAATTTTCCTGGCAAAATGCCTCAATCTCTGTCAGGCTGGATGGGGACCTTTTAGTGAACAGCCATGTTCAAGTCCTTCCAAAGATTCTTTATCAGATTGAGGCCTGGGCTTTGACTGGGCCAAAGACATTCAGGCTCTTGGTTTTAAACCAGTCCAGTGTTGAGGAAAAATCTTAAATACAGATTAAGCTGTTAGGAATGGTATAACTTAACGAGCGTGTTATGCACCTAAGATTCTGAGGCCTGTTAGGTTATCTGAGTGGATACAGGAGCTTTCCCTCTCTGGGAGGGCGGGATTCAAGGCCAAACAATGACTTTGCAGGGTGTCATATCTGTTAGTAAGGCCTAAAAGAGCAGACACCACTCTTCTGTTTTAAAGGCGGGGTACAGAGAACAAATGACTGTTACAGAGAAGATAGCTCATAACTCTTATCTATTATACTGTAAATTGGACTTTGGTGTAAGCCTAGGTCTAATGTATATGAATATATATTTGTCTTACATCATTCAGACTAGCAGATCAGACTAACATAGGTTGTGTTCCTTTCCTTAAGGAGGTGAACAAATGTGTAGAGGAACCTGTTGACTCCAGGTAACTCAGGGTCACAAGACTGGTAAGATTCTAGAAGATGATCTAATGTTTTAAGGAGACCTGCTGATCTGCTCATGTGAGTCAGTCATGGGTCTGAAGAGATAAGGGTCTTCTGTAAGGAACTAGAAAGTCTTCAGGCTTATAAACACTGAGTGAAGTTATTGCTCAGGGCATTTAGTATGCACTCTGTATGCACTCTGTATGGAAATGGTACTGATGTGAATTCCACTGCTACCTGACTTAGACTCTGCTTTTTTCCTTTGAAGATGTCCAGCAAAATGTCCATCTTCATCAGTATGGCTTTGCTGTGTTTATAGGGTCACTGTCGTTCTAGAAGGTTTTCCTCTAAAATTGCTGTGTATTTGGCTCCATCCACCTTTCCCTCAATTTCAACAGGTTTCCCAGTCCGAACTGATGAAAAGCATCCCCACAACATAATGCTGCCATCACCATGCTTCACCCTGGTGTTCTCAGGGTGATGAGCAGTATTGGCTTTATGCCACACATAGCATTTTGCGCTAAGGCCAATAAGTTCAATTTTGTTCTCATCAGACCAGAGAACCTTTTTCTATATGTTTGCTGTGTCTCTCTTGCCTTTGCACCAGAGCTCATTTAGGGGGTTCCTAACAAGGGGGACGAATACTTGTGTAACCAACAAATATAGTTTTTTAATAAAATTTTTTGTGTCACAATAATATCAATGTTGCACTTTCAAAGTGTTCGGTATGTTGTGCAAAAGAATTGGTAAAATCATAATTCAATCTTATTTCATTCCAGGTTGTCACATTATAAATGTGGAAACATCTGATGAATATTTACGCAAGGCACTGTGGTGACAGTTATACACTCAACGGCCACTTCATTTGGTCCATATTCTACTATACAATTAATGAAGAAAAATAAAAAGAGATATTATTATTATTATTATTCAAATTTTTAGGAGTCAAAGAGTATTTACTTTCAGTGTTCGTACATGCATGTTCCAGTGCAGCGTTGGCAGTCACACGTGTCAGATGTTCATACAGTAGGAGAGTGAACAGCGTGCAGCTGGGGTGTCAAGAGTCCTTCATAGGGCTGCAGGCTTTCCTGATTGAATCGAATTGATGTCCTGGGTGGAGGGCCGGTCGGCTGGGTATGGATCAGTTTCCTAGTCGGGGCCCTTCTATGTATAGGTGTATATGCACATATGTTTTACATGTAGAGTAAAAATTCAATTTTTATATGTATATATATTTATAATGATTATAACAATATAGGAATATACAACAGATTTTCTATTCACCCCCCCACAAACATCACAACAAACCCCATCATCCCCCCAGCCCTCCCCTCCATGCAGCACTACCTGTCCCTGATGCTGCCCAATTGGCACCCGCCCTGTCCCCCATACAGAAAACCTATAAGAAATACACATCATAATTAGTTAGAGACAATAAATTAAAATAAATAAATAAATAACCAGATAAATTAATCAAGAGAGCAACAAATCTTTATAGTCAGTGCTGCTTGAATGTTTGTGAACCCTACAGGAATGGTAATCTTTTTGTATATAATATTAAAATTAACTTACATTTTTAATAAAGATGTTCTCAATAAAGTAAGAAAACATATGATACATTTTAATTGTTCATTCAACAAAAATAGTTTATTAAATCCGAGTTGCTGTTAAATAAACTACAATAAACTATTTTTGTTGAATGAACAAAAATAGTTTATTCAACAAAAACAGTTTATTAAATCAGAGTTGCTGTTAAATAAACTATTTTTGTTGAATAAACTATTTTTGTTAATTCAACAAAAAAAGTTTATTTAACAGCAACTCTGATTTAATTTAGCCAAAATATGTATACAGTATAACCCCTTAATTTATTATCTTGTGGCACCTGTATTATTAGTGATAAGTTGGAGTAAACATCTCCATTTTCAAACAACACAATTATAATGAAAATTGTATAATAATAATAATTGGCTTTCACGTGTCTTAACATGCTCTCCGCCAGTCTTTCACATGTGACTTTATGCCACTCCTGGTGCAAAAATACAGTCCATCTCTCTCCTGGTCACATTCCAGAGGTTTTTAATGGGATTGATTTAAGAAACATATTTTCCCAAAATGTATGTCAAACTTATATTTTTTTAATTTAATGCTGAATCGAATGTTGAAGCATCCACAGTAATCTGAGATGTATCAACTAAGGTAGGACTGCTAATCTCCTGATTCTATGTTTAGGTTGGCATTTACCTAATGTGTTATTTTTCTGGCAGCTCTTGGGGATATTTTGATAGGCAGAGTTTCTGTCATGTTAACTGCTTTCCATTCATCTTTTTTTTTTTCAGTGGACTGATGGAACTCAAATATTGTTGTGGTTTCCCCAGACCAATGTGCCCTCACTACCTTCTTCGTGATGTTCTCTGATGATTTGGGTAACACCAAACTGACCAGGTTCCTCATCTCTGTGTCACACCCAACCCTTGCCTAAAGATCACTCCTTTCATTTATTTGGTACCCAATTATTTACCCAACTGATTCTTACCTAGTTAATTTAATTAATGCAACTTGGGGCTTACTTATTTTTGCACCTGCACTATTTCTCATACTAGACACATGATTTCTTGAACCAACAAATGAATTTAAACCTGTTATGCCAGATAATATCTGTTTATAGTGTTCTCCATGACATTTTACTTTAATCAGAACCAATCTATTCACACACTCAAAAGCAGCACTGTATATATTTAGACAATAATAATTTCATTTAACCAGAATAGTAATTTCTAGACAGATAAGGTTTGTTAATTTCTCTTAATGCACAATGTTATGGCTCCAAATTTTTTTAAATGTTGTCCTTTGTTGTTTAATTTTGACAGGTTATTTTATTATAGTTTATGATTGTCATTATAGCAGCATAAAAGTAAAATGTTTAGTAGATTTAGTAGATTTTTTTAATTAATTGCTCGTATGAATTGTAGAGCGGTTGAATTTTCAAATGATTACAAAAGGAAAAAAAACTGAAGAGGGATTTGTGAAATTTTCATCACTGTATCACCAGTCATGTGTCAAACTTGGTACTCAATTGTAGTGCAGCACTGACAGTTCCAGCTCAGAAAACCTTTTACATCTATACACAGACACACACAGCTCCTGGGTATGTTATCACTTATCTTGCACTCATATGTCTCAGTCCTCATTCATATGTCCCAGCCCAAACGAAATAATGTTATTATCACTCAATATGATCTCGTAAACGAGAAATAGAGTTGCCTGGGATTTGGGTTTGATAAATCAGATTATCTATCCTGCCACGTCGCTCTCCAGCAACTCCTTGTGTTGAGATCGGGCGCCTGTTGGTTAAATCGCAGAAGCATAGTTGGTGAACGTAATCATCCCGTGAAAAATCACAAAAAACAGAACATCCCAACATAACATCCCTCCCACCAGAAAAGACACCCCACATCCCCTCCACCAAATATGGCCTACCCAAACCCCCCACCACCGAACAAGACCCCGCTTGATCCCTTTCCAACCCTCCCACCCCACATCCACAGAGATCCCTCCCAGCTATACACAACAGAAAATCTAAAGCTAATAAATTAAAACATAGAAACACACACACAAAACCGCAGAGGAACAAAACATACAAGCACAAAGAAAAAAGAAAATAAATAAAAAATATAAGGGGAAAAGTTAACACACCTTGAGAAATGAACTACACATTAAAAAGTATAGGTAATTTGCTGCCAGTAATTATTCAATTTATGTTACAGACATTTCCTTCAAGACAATAACAGAAAAGACTTTATAAACTCAGTAAATGTCCATTAACACACAGAGCTGATATTTCCATGTAATGGACATCTACTGTGTTTTCTGTTATTGTCTTGAAGGAAATGTCCGAAAAAAAAAAAAAAATGACTGGCAAAAATACTGGTACTTTTTACAGTTTTTTCACCAATATTTTTTACAGTGTAGACTAACATCTGCACTAGATTAATCAAGCAGTCTCTGGAGGGACTCAAAATATAAAATTAAAGGTTGCCACCACACAGTTTATTAAAATGATAGTTCTACGTGAGCCTAACTTTGACTTGGAATCTCCCATGGTAAGAAGTTTTTTGGTCACTTATGCAGATCAATGAGCGAGACTAGCGATATGAACTAAAATCAAACAAAATTTGCGCACAGTTCAGCTCAGGAATCCTAAGTGTTTGTGGTTCGACTGATCGAGTCTGTTTTCCCAAGATGGCGCCTGCCTGTATGCGAGAATGGTACTGTCTTTTTAACTATATTTTTAATAAACTGTCTGTACACTTGAAAAGTTCTCAATGCTTCGGTTTGCATGTAGGGACCCTCAGTGAGGGCATGCTACCATGGAAGTGTGGAGCTATTTTGAGCCTTGTTAGTGGTATAAAATAGCAATTTCTTTTTACTTCATCCATGCCATCACAACTAGTGTTATAATGTAATTATCAGTTCACACTAAAACTGTGCACATTCGATTAGCATGAAAACATATCCAATAGAACAGTTGACTCAGTGCCCATGTGTTATTAACCCCTAGGTTCATTTTGCACCGGAATTGTCCTTTAATGTTTTCCAATTACAAAAAGGACAACATCTCTGAGCCATTGAGATACCGATGGGGATTTGGAAGACTTATTCTGAAGGAGAATTCTGCATCGAGCCAAAAGTGTAGTGGAAGCCACAGTGTCTGCATGTTTGGGGTCAAGTAACACCTTGAAGTACATTTTGACCACTGTTTGATTCCATCAGATAGTATTAGGAAACCTATTGCGTAAAATTAACAAATATGGATGTAAAAGGAGGTTTATGAAAAGAGTAATATTAATATATTCCTTTTTTCCCTACGTGGCGAATGTACTGAGAAGATAAGTTCAGATTGTCTGGACAGGGCCTTTAGGCTGAACGATATTACCTTCTTCAGCTGATATCCGAGAACAGCTAGGGGACAACTCTTGACTCGGTGAGGTCAAGTTTAAGAGTCCCCAGATGCTCACACGTGTCAGTTAAGAGCAGAACCTAAGGGCAGGCAGATAATAGGCAGATACTATGTTTTTCCAATGACACCTCAATCAGAGATGTACAGTGAATAATTGGGAATGTCGTAAACAGAGTTTAGATTAAAGTAATACAATTTAATTCCAATAACGGACATACAAATGTAACACTTTAACCAAGGCAATTAATACAAATAACATACAAAGAATAATATACGTTGTTCTAATATCCTCCTCCCAAATGGTAACAATTTGATTATACAGTATACGTAAAAGCTATCGTAACATCACAGCTAGGGCAATGAAGACGTATGCCCGAAGTACCGATTAGGATTGACTCCCAGAAATAATACATTCAAAAGGTTTTATCCACCCCAAGTATGGTCACTTTCTCCTGACCATAACATTGAAACAAGCAGAAACTGGTGTTGACACATTTACATTAATTGTGTTATTCACCGACTCTTAGGCGCCAACTTGGTGCTAACACAATTAGCCTTTTGGCAATCTGGCTAGGTAATTACCTGTAGAGAGAAACATGACATGTGCAACCTTGTTGTATTTTGCGTACTTCATCCCTTTATGGGACCATCGTCAACATCAAATACTATGCACTCACATTCAGTGGTTGTTGATGTATACACTTCTTCTATACAGTCTTCACCCTAAGGCTATATCCGTGTAGTCCAGTAAGGGGGGTGATGACTTCACCACGACCCGTCCTCTGTATTAGCTTCTGTAAGGAAGCAACTCTGTGTTTATATGGGTGTGAGAGATGCCAGTCGCCATTCAGATGTTAAGATATACATATTTGGCCTGTAAGCCAATTTCTCATTCCACTACATGGAGGCCTATATACATTTAATAAACCACTGCTGGAAACTGTTGACTATGCAGTGGTAATGATTTGGGATCATGCCATGCTTTAGAGAAAATGGTTTTGTTGTACACACATTTTGCTCAGCACAGATTGATCTTCCCAGCTAATGGGAACTGGAAATCATGATACTGTTTCTGTGTGTTTAGTTGGTTTCTGCTTCTGTGTGCGTTGGTTTCTGTTTGTTTGTGTATTTCTGTGTTTTCCCGTGTGTGCTGTTGTGTGTTTCTTCGGGTTTTTCTTTGTATATGCAAATTAGACTGGCTGTGCTACATATGGAGCAGTGCAAAATTAATGTACACATACATGATGCACTTGTTGAAGTGTGTCTACTGTACGTTGCCAATCATTCAAATAGGAGCTGTATCATGATTGAAGCTTGTTCTGTTTGAAATGCCCAACGTGCTGCAATTCACATTGGTGAATTAGTTGACACTACATTCTCTCCGACATGGGTCACTAAAATATGAAGGAAGATTTTATCCAAAGATAGTCACTAAAATCTATATGATTTCCCCTTTTTCATATACGGATTAGTCATTATAGTAGCGAAACACATTATATATGAAGCTAAGTCGATAATAGCTAGAGTACAAAAACATATATATGTTTCAGGTAAAAATAAATCTTCAATGTTCATGTTAATTCCACTGGTCTAGCAACAGCAAGCTATCAGTGTCTGATTGGTTCATTTGTTTCGACATATCCTTTAATTTACATAGTTGATTAACATTAATCTTGATATTTCGCCTGCATGTTATCATGGCTTCTGATAGGGACTGGAGCAAATAATGTACTCCTGATGGCACGCGCAGTTGTGCGTCGTTTATGTTTACCTGTGTGTGTTCCTTTAAGTATCGGTGTGTTTTTGTGTTTTGTGTATTGCTGTGTGTCCCTGTGTGTGTGTGATTTGCCACAGCAAGTGAAAGCAGGAGATCTTTAATGCCACATTACTCAGCACGGTATCTACACTCACGACACGCAATGTGTCACCGCACATCAGCCTCCGACGAGCATGTGTGAAGAGGAGGCCCCTAACCTTCCACGTGCACCAGCATGCACACTCCATGCACAGTTCAAATGCTCGAGCCTGGGTCCCTCAAGGCAAGAAGTGCAAGGTTATGGTATTTCAAGGCTGAAAATGTATTCATAGATCCTAAAGGTTTGTTGTTGTTGTTGTTGTTGTTTGTGGTCCTAAATACCCTGCATCCATACTTAATGTCAGTTAATGATTGTGCAAGGATGGGTTGTATGACTTTGTTTTCTTTTGACAACCGATGCGTGGACGAGTTGTAGGACTTTGTTTTCTTTTGACAACCGATGCGTGGACGAGTTGTAGGACTTCCCATTCTAACACCTCCTCCTCCTTCTAGTTTTATCACCAAAGCTCTCATCTCTTTTGTCAACGCTCTAATTCCCCCACTGCATCAAGTCAATCCCCCAGAATGCTTTGCAGCATGGCCATATGGTGCACCGGGCTGAAGTTCAGCCTCTATTATTATCCCCGTGATGTATGTAATTTTTTCAACCAGTGGTGCTTCCGGCTGTTATTTCTAAATGATTCTCTTTGACAATTAACAGCCAGAATCCCAAATGAAACCTTATTCTCCATGTAGTTCACTACTTTTGACCAGAGCCATGCATTTGGCTGTAATGTTTTATTTTTCTCCTCTACATTAAAAGGAAGAATTTAAGATTAAAGACATAAGTCTAGATCCCCAGTGGCAGACTGTACCCATGAGACTCTCAGCCTGTGAATACTCTGTGAGAGTGATCGTTATCCAATCACAAATGCTCTTCTGTTCAGATCTGTGATTCTGCAGTGATCATTTCAAATAGCATACCAACCCATTCTATGTTTTTCTTTGCTCTACATTTTCAGTAAAGTACATTCTCATATTGAGAGTATGTGTCTTGTGTTTGTAGGTGTGTGTGTGTGTGTGTGTGTGTGTGTGTGTGTGTGTGTGTGTGTGTGTGTGTGTGTGTGTGTGTGTGTGTGTGTGTGTGTGTGTGTGTGTGTGTGTGTGTGTGTGTG
>JACXGM010010213.1:9590-26661 GCA_016801145.1 Umbra pygmaea | reverse complement strand
GTAGTAGTAGTAGTAGTAGTAGTAGTAGTAGTAGTAGTAGTAGTAGTAGTAGTAGTAGTAGCAGTACAATACAATTGTTATTTTTCCCCCAAATGTTGATTTCTGAACCTTTCCCAAGTTAACACATTAGTATTGTGTTGTTTAAAAATTTATATGAACTTATTTTCATTTCATTATTCGATGTCTGACAACACTGCAACATTTTTGACCAGTTGTCATTTTCTGCAAATACATTCTCTAAATAACAACATTTTATTTGGAATTTTGGAAATGTTGTCAGAAGTTTATGGAATAAAACAAAAATGTGCAATATACCCAAACACCTATCAATAGTAAAACCAGAGGCACAGGTGATTTTGGAGTTCTCTTAATTTTCTCCAGAGCTGTATACTGTTGCAAAATAAAAAATTAATTATAATACATATTATAATATATTTGGTGAAAAAGGTATTGAGAGCAAAAAAGATAATCTATATATTATATTATTTTATATATGATAAAAGTCTTCACCAAACACTGGCTTTATGGGACAGTGAATAACAATCATACAATTTAGAGCGAGATCGTACAGAATGAGAGTTTGGCTTATATGACATGTTCAGAGTATTTAAGATAATTTTGTAATAAGCATTTTGTAACATTTTACTATTGTATTGTAATCCATTAAAGGCAATGAAAATATTTATATATTTATTGATATATAGGATATCCAGTAGAGGAATTGTGACAAGGTCTCAAATAGGTGTTCTTACCTTTAAAATAAATATGAATATTATTGTTAATTTCAAGGTAATACAATTAATTCTTTCTCCCTAAGGACTCAAAATAAGATGGCTTGTCATAAATGCAAACACATATTCCAATTAACCAAACTCCATGACACTGTATTACCTATATCACTAAAGAGTGGTTTAAAGTGTTATTTTATTGCCTCTAAATATTTGAATAGATATTTATATGTATACATGCAGGAGCCAGTGCATGTACGTCAAATTCTTTCATAAACAGAATCCTATGTTGAGGAATACAAATTTTCTGTTTCTGTTTCGTGACATAAAATACTACAACATGTACTGTATGACAATTAAGGGGTTTGTGTTTGATGTAATTTTCCTGTAATTGCATGGGATTTCTGCAATGTACAGGTAGGGTCCTAGGTCAAATGTTCACTTTGTAATCTTTCAGCATTATTATACATAAAAAAAAAATGTGTTTTAAAACTGGAAGTGAAAACAGCGCAAAAACAGATAAAAGAGACAAGGTAAAATATTAAAATACTACTTTACTATTTAAGACTCGCTGCCACTCCAATCTGTTCCCTATTCTTAAAAAAGGTATGAGTCACTACATACTGTATTGATGATGAGGCATAAACAACAATACTTTGCACCCACTAGTGGTGAGATGTTTTTTGCTGCTCTAATAACATTGCTGCTATAAATATATAACATCTTATGGGTGGAAGGAGATTACTATTTAAAAAAATACAAAAACTTTCCCAAAAATGCACAATCATTTTCTTTTAATGTTAACAATACACATTAACTATTACACTATTAATGAAAGCTGTACCCTACGACCAAAAATCCACATGCAATACACAAACCTGTCCAGTAGCATCCAACCGGTATTAGAGATGACATTGTGTCATGAGTTGGCTTTGAGAATCAACGTTAGGGAACTCAATAGGATGTCATTTTAAATCGATTGTGCTGTGTTGTGCTTAACCAGCTGTGTTGTGCTTAACCAGCGGGCTCCTGACCAACAGATGGAGGACAAGGGGACCAAAATGCTTCCATCAGTACCTCACCAAAGCCAGGGCTGAGCACAGTCATATGTGGGGCCATCTGAAATCAACATCTAGGTGCAAGGTGCCCAGGATGCAGGTTAAAACACTGTTTCTCCTGCCTGAGAAACAGTGTTGCCTTTGGGAATCCTAAACGGCAATATACAGAGATGTTTTTAAGTCACTTAGTGCAAGTCTAAGTCAAGTCTCACGTCACTGCATGCAAGTCCAAGTCAAGTCTGTTATGTTAGGTTTTCCATGAGCGAACAGCTCTTCATGTGCTGAAAACTGGGTGCATTCTCCTGGTGGCTTTAACATTCAGTGAGAATCCTAAAGGTAGCGGTCTATCAATTTTTCACCTGCAGTAATTTGGCAAGTTAGCTAACAGAACCCTTTTCTACTACTTAACTTCATTAGCTAGATCAGTGTTTTTCAACCCGCTCCTCGGGGCACACCAGACATTCCACAGTTTAGCTGTAGCCGCTGAACTAGCTCACCGTTTTCATTAATCTAGGGCCTGACAATTTGCAGATGAGTTGAATCAGGTCTGCTAGTTTAGAAGTAAATCAAATACAAGAAAATGTCTGGTGTTCCCCGAATAGAGGGTTAAAAAACACTGAGCTAGATAATGTAACACTAGCTTCTGACTAAGTCTGACTAACCTCTCTCTATATCCCTTCAAGTGGCACAAGACGTTTGATGTTGTGGTAGCTATAATATTCTATATTTACTATTCAAGGCACATGTCCAATGGCTACAAGTCCATGTCAAGTCTCAAATCTATTGAACAGATCACAGGTCTATTTATTGGTGACTTAAGTGCGACTTCAAGTCAAGTCAGTGGCTCAAGTCTCCAACTCTGGGACTATATTCCTTACATGCCTGTAGAGCAGGTCCTGTGGTTCTGGTCAAAAGAAGTGAAGTTTATAAGGACTAAGTTGCACTACAACGATTATGTTATGCAGGGAATTTCAATGGTATCATGCTGAAGACACTACATAGGCATCTCTCAGCTCCTGGACTGGACATATCCTTGGCAACCAAAAACAGAGCCACACTGCGACAGACAGCTCTGTAAACACGGCAACATATACTTTTAATTTGAATACTGGTATGTAAATAATGATTTGCGCTGGGAGAATCAGCTCTTTTGGCTCCCTCATTTTGACTTCCCCTCCTGGGCTTTATGCTCCATGTCACTGAGGTCCTTCTCCAGTAGCTCACAGAGTAAAAGCATGGCCTCAGAGTAGAGTTGCTCCAGCCTGTAAGGGTCAATTCTCTTATTTCAACTCGTCATACTGTCATACCTTGCCTTGGTAGAACAACTGTAGTTTACTTAGGGACCTATATTATCATCAATAATGTAGCAGACTATTAGTACTTACACCGAAAATGCTAACGTTGTCTTTACTAATGAGACAGCCCTCGCATTTCAGTTTACGTAACTCATCATTACAATGACCTTATATACAGTAAAAGTGTTTACATTAGAAGACAAGCTGTGTAAAGTTTTATGGCACAGTATTGTCATTCGGTTACAGATTTCTAGGGACGTGGTTCCAAGAGTTAAAGCTGAAACAAAAACAAACAATCAAGACAATGTTTCGCTTCTAGAAAGTGCGTAAGA
Source organism: Umbra pygmaea (assembly GCA_016801145.1). Lineage (NCBI taxonomy): Eukaryota > Metazoa > Chordata > Actinopteri > Esociformes > Umbridae > Umbra > Umbra pygmaea. The sequence continues at coordinate 23,248 of JACXGM010010213.1, read as the reverse complement.
ATGGATGATTAGTAGTGCATGTTTCCTCTAAGTGCATGCTGTTACAAGTCCTACTACAGTTCAATTACTGTAATAATCAGTGTCGAGAACATGACGTAATTACTCAAATCTTCATTATTGTGTCAAGCATAATTTAAAAAGATATAGAAATGACAGTCATTAGGTTAGAGGTTAATGAACTGTCAGTTTGGCCTCAAATCTCAAATCACTCTCTTTGTCTGTTTCTAAACTGGATGTTGCAGAAAAAAATCTTTCATCCAGATTTCTAGGAAAAATCAAAAATGTAAGTCAGACTGCAAAAAGCAACGGCTGTACCATTGGAACAGAGGCACTACCAGGGCGAATCTCTGGTAAGTCCAAATCATTTCTGTAGCCACAAACACAGAACTTCTTTAAAGAGATACTTGTCCTATTATGCACAATAACTAAATTGAGATAGAAAACACCTCTCTCTCTGTTGGCTGGAACTCATTTATGACCCCCATTTACTGCCCGTTTGCCCTCGTAGAAGAATCATTAACCCTTTATAGGTTAGTGTCTGTGCGGATGTGACCCATGTATGACACTGTGTTTTTTTTCACAGTGTGTGTACCTCTTTGTTTTCCCCTAGGTAAACGTCTATTCAACAACATTTGGTAGTAAGCTAACCCAGGTAACCTGGCGAGAGAATTCAGTGTGTGGTGATTTGCGTCCCATTTCCCATCATGCATTTCCCAACAGGGTCAATCAAGATGGTTGCTGCAAGCTTCTATAAAGTGTTTATAGAACCCCACCTATATAAAATTATCTTTATAAGTACTTAAGCTAATCATAACGTTAACCGCACTAATAAACCTAAAACTAACCCTACTATACCCAACGTCAACTTTGTGGCTACTGAATCTAGCACGCATTATTCGGGTGGCTTGCTTAGATTGGACTCCAATGGAGGGCCTACTGGTTAATGGTGATGTCTTGCTGGTCCAGAGCGGTCAGGTAGACGTCTACGAAGGACATGCTGGTGCACAGGTTCTCCATCAACATGCAGTCACTGTGGCGCAGAGACTTCTTGATCTTCTCCACCATCTTCATGAAGCTGCGTTGATTGCCTGGCTGCACGGGAGGAAGGAGGACAGATCTGTAGGTTTTAAGCGTTTGCTTTAGCCTGCCCTGGATTGACATATGGGCAGGGTTTCACAGCTATTACATTGTTTCTGTCATGCCAGGCAAGCTCAATCAAGCCCAGACTAAGCATTTTCCAATTATGTTGAATAGCATTTAAACCCAGGTTTGGAGGAAAGTGTTCCAGTAATGTTTGACAAGTTTCAGCAGGGGATGTCCTTGTACGTACTGTAAGTCTGCTAAATGACTAAATGTAAATATGTTGCATAATAGGAATTGATCCGTTTTCACATTATTATTTAATTGAGCGTCTCAAGTCTAAAACATGACGCTACCAGGAACACATTATACTCCAGTGCTGTCATATTCCAGATCTGCAATCTACCTGGACAGCCCAGTACAAGGTGTTCAAGTGCTCAGAGACATGTAAAGAAGGCTGAAACCTGACCATCACTGAACAAGACACGTAAGTTGAAATGTCAAGACTGGGCCAAGAAATATCTGAAGACAGACTTTTCAAAGGATTTATGGACTGATGAGATGAGACTTTTACATTTTTTTATTTAATGCAAGACAGAAGACAAAACATTAATGGCTCAGAGGCCTGACAACAAAAACAGTAAACAATAACAAAGCAACAAAAACAATGAAACAAACAAAGAAAGTGCCTATAGGACAAAGCTGTTTTCACATGTGTGTATGTGCATGCGTATGCGCGCGTGCGCATGAGTGTGTGTGTGTCTGTGTGTATGCATGTGAGTTTCACAGGAGGAAGACAGAAATGTACAATTGGTAAGCAGGCAAGGAACACAACGGGATGGATACAATGAATTTAGGAAATTAATGAGAGAAGACCAGATGGGATGCGATTCTTTTGCGGTAATTGTGTTTGGTGTAGGTGGATATGTTTTCCAATGAAATGTAGTCTATAAGTACATTTTTCCAGTGTGTAATATGCACTGTGTTCCTAGTTTTCCAGTTCATGAGGATAGTTTTTTGGCAATAGTTAGGGCAACAAGGAGTAATATTTTGTTTGTATTCGTCAGATTGATTGACGATATGTCTCCTAGTGAGCAGAGTGAGGGGGATAATGGGATGAGACAGCCCAGGAAGAGGGATAGTGACTCTGGGATTTATATCCAGAAATGTTTGATGGGAGTGCAGTGCCAGGTGGTGAACATAGTTATCCAGGCTATTTTGTGTGCAATGTGAACAGATTGTTGATGAGAATCCCATTTAAAAATGTTTTTGCCCAGTGAAGTGAATTCTATGTAGTATTATGTATTGTATAAGTTGTAATTTAGCATTTTTAGTCATAAAGTAAATATCTTTACAAATTTCGGTCCAGCAGTTGGTATCAGGAGCAATTGAAAGGTGTAATTCCCATTTGTTTAAAGGTATTGATAAAGTGTCATCAAACTGTGATATTCTCTTTTTTTTTTTGAATTTCTTTGAGGGGGGAATGTTAATTAAATTTAACGATAAGGGTGGAAAATCAAGGTTGATGGTCGTCATGTTAAATTTAGATTCAATCGATGATTTAAGTTGTAGAAATTTCAAGAATTGTTTGCTCCCGATGCCGAACACCTGGACCAGCTGGGGAAATTAAAACTAGCGTATTATTATGGAAGATGTGTTTAAGATGTGTAATGCCTTTTATGGACCATGTACGAAAATGAAGCGGTTTCTTGTTGCTTATAAAATCAGGGCTGTTCAAAGATGGGGGTAAAATTAGATGGTGCAATAATGGTGTCTGATTTTGTGGAATTTCCACCAGACTTTCAGAGTTCCTGCTATCGTCAACATTTTGAAACATGGTTGGTGTTTGATGGATTGGCAGAGAAATGTCAGATCTGAAATTTTAATATCTGTAAAAGCTGTTTCTTCTATAGCTAGCCATGTTGATTCTGATTGATTGGGATGGATACATTTGAATATACTGTATAATGTAACTGATCTGCTAAACAATAGTGGTAGATGTGAAGCCTTTTGTCCTCCGTTAATTTTAGATTTTTAGAGAGTGGCGAGTTTGATTCTTGGTGCCTGGTTTTCCCAGTAGAATTGAGATAATGAGTATAAAGATTTGAACCAGGTTTGGGTGGGTTGATTTGGAATCATAGTAAATAAATAATTTATCTTAGAAATTATGGTCATTTTGACTGTAGCTATTCTACCCATAAGAGCTAATGGTACGTTCATCCATCGAAGTAAGTCATAATTTATTGTTGAGTAATGGGGTGAATTTGAGTCCAAACAGTTCTGAAAACCCAGGGGAAACATTAATGCCTAAATACATGATATGGCCTATACATAAAGGAATAGGTGCAATATGGGCTGTCACATCCCAGCTTTTGCTATGTAATGGGAGAAAGGCATATTTATTCAGTTAAAGGTAAAGGTAAAAGGTACTTTATTTGTCACATACACATACATGTAGTGAAATTCATTCAATGCATTTAACCCATCCCTCAAGGGAGCAGTGGGCAGCCATTTACAGCGCCCGGGGACCAACTCCAGATCTAAGCCAGTGCTTTCGTCAGGGGCACTAACTGGAAAGATAATCATATTTACACAGTTAATGGAATAATCTGAGATATTTAAAAAGGAATCAATGAGTTTAATGGTTTCTTGTAGTGATAATTGAGGGTTTGGAAGAAACAGCAATATATTGTCAGTATGAAGACAGATTTTATAATGTGTGTTGAACGTTTGGAGTCCTGTTATATAGATATTCTGGCAGATGGCTGCAGCTAAATGTTCAATGAAGATTGTGAATAAAGATGGAGACAGTGGGCATCCTTGCCTAGTCCCACTGTGCAGCATAAAGCCTTGAGAGGTTTGTCCGTTGGTGACTAAAAGTGAAGTGTACAGAATATTGATCCAGTTAAACAACTCCCCAAAGCCAAATCTTTGTAGTGTTTTTAATAGAAATGTCCAGTTTACTCTATCAAAGGCTTTTTCTACATCTAAGGTGGCTATAATGGTTGGTTGTTGAAATAATGAGTAATGGATTAAATTGAAAAGTCTGCGTGTTGCTGGATGAATGTCTTCCTTTGATAAAGCTGGTTTGATCTGGGTGTATTATTGATGGAGTGACCTTTTTATTCTGTGAGCTAGTGCCTTACTGATGATTTTTACATCTACATTAAGAAGAGAAATGGGATGATAGCTTGAAGCTAGCGTTGGGACTTTATTCGGTTTAAGGATAAGTGATATTGTGGCTGTATTCATGTTTGCTGGTAATAGCAAATTTTGATTGATTTCAATTATCAATTTGTTGAAGTGCTGAGTCAAAATGGACCAGAAGTGTTTATAGACCTCACCAGGGAAGCCATAAGGTCCTGGTGCTTTATCTTTAGACATAAGATTAAGAGCAGTTGATAGGTTACCTGATGTTATTGGTGAATCCAGTATATAGATTTTTTTCTTCATTGAGCTGTGGTAATTCACTGCTGTTAAAAAAAGGTATTAATGACCACTTGGGTCTTTTTCTGATGAATGCAGATTAGTATAAAAATCTCAGAAGGTTGTATTTATCTCTTCAAGTGAATTTGTGGGCTTCCCTTTTGAGTCTATAATAATGGAAATTGAACCTGTTGTTTTTGTATGTATTGTTAAAATTTTGCAATGATTGGCCATGGTCAATTGTTGTTGGTGTTCTTAGGTCCCAGCCGATGCACGCGGTGGAATGTGATATCGTTGAAGGTTAGTGCGTGTACTTTAGGTTGTTTGGACATGAATTCCTTTATTGATTGTTTGGGGTTGTCTGTGTTTTTTTTCAGCGATACCAGTGAAATCTAAATTGGCTCTGATGCTGCATGCTTGTAAATCAAGAACCGTTTCCGAGTTTGTTGTTCGGCCATAACGGAGGCAAGCTGAGTGTTAACAGAAGTAAGTTCGGTGATAACGGTGTTAACAGAGTGTTTTAGTGACTTGTTTTCTTTTGTGAGTGTACCTATTTGGTCCTGACTGAATTCCAGGCTCTGTGCAGTACCTCTGAGTGCAAGTCTAGCATCTAATCCGGAAATGTTATTTTCGATGGAGATGAGAATCTCGCCTATCTTTGTGCAACAAGCTGGATTTGGGGGTGTGGATGATGATTGAATTGTACTGTTAAGAGAGTATGAACGAGTTTTCTGTCTGGAGTGAAGCTGGATTTCTCCATGTTGTCTGTAATGTCCTTGTTTATGATGCAGATTCAACTGAAACACTCGTCAACATATTCTTCCAGGTGGTCCAGGTCCTTAAATGTACAATATGTAGTTTTTGGCCACTAGGGGGCTCTCAATCAAAACAATAACAAAAGACGTACTTTGATGACGTTGGGAAGTAGCGTGGGATCATGTCATTTGTTGTAGTCGTCAATGTCAACCTGCCGAACTAGCGTCTCCGGCAGAAAACATGTTCACTGACAAGGTAATGTATTGTTATGTTAGCTATCGTAACTTTTTTTATTTAACTTTTTTTGCTTAATACACAATTCATACAAACAATAGTATTAGCACACTACATTTTCACAGCATTTTCAGCTTCTTACTGAGCTAATGTTATGTTAACTTTATTTAAAATTTATCAGTAATGTTAGCCAATTTTCGCTGTCTTCTTCGGTTTTATTGGCAGACTTCTTGTGTTCCCCTTTGCATTTGGCGGTTCCCCGGAAGTTAGAGCAGTCAAAGGTTATATGACATATGGCAACAAAACAATATGTCCTGTGTCTTTGAATTACGTTAAAAATTTCTCTAGGTTTAAAAGTTGGTGGAAACATTTGGGATAATGTAAGTACACAACAAAAAACATATACAGTATAAAATAGGTATAGTGATTTTTTCTTTTGTACCAAAGTACATCTTTTGTTATTGTTTTGATTGAGAGACCTTTAGCAGCCAAAAACTACATATTGTAGATTTAATGTTGTAATACGGTTTTAAATATTAAACCACAGGATGGTTTAAGAAAAAGGAAAAAAAAGGAAAAAGTAAAGATAAAAAGATTAGTGTCCGAAGGCAAATTTCTTGCCTGAAGTCTGGCAGCTGGGTGTTGCATTCACAGTGTCATCTCGCCTTCCACAATTGAAGTCAGCTTCATGAGAGTGACTCGAGTAACAGGATGGGCCCGTGGCTGGATCAGTAATGGGGACAGAGCTCCACTTCGACGCCAGCAAGGTGGAGGTGAGGTACTGGTATTAATAAAGATGAGCTTTAAAGATGAGCTAGAATACACTTTCTTCAAGCAGTGGTACAGGAAAAGAAGTTGCATCTTAGATCATGATTTTTATGCAGGACAATGCTCCATTGCATGCATCAAAGTACTCCACTGTGTGGCTAGCCAGTAAAGGCCTTAAAGAATAATGACATGGCCCCATTCCTCACCTGACCGAAACCCTATTGTGATCCCTTCTTAAACGGTTGATTTACGATGAAGGAAAACAGTACACCTCTCTGAACAGTGTCTGCGAGGCTGTGGTTGCTGCTGCACAAAAAGTATATCTTCAACAGATAAAGAAACTGACAGACTCCATGAATGGAAGGCTTATGACTGTTGATTGAAAATAAGGGTGGCTATATCGGTCACTGATTTGTTTTGAAATGTCAGACATTTTGAGAGTTGTTTATTATTATCACTTTAACAGATAAGAATCAACAAGTGAGATGGGAAAACTTTGTTTTTCATTTAGTTGCATAATTATTCTTCACACTAATAGTTGCCCAACAATTGTGCACAAAAAGGTATTCTCCAAGAAAGCCAAAACCTCACTTTTACTTGCTTAAATGTTCGGGTTTGAGTTCTTACCAGACGCCTGAACCATCTCAACTGGCTCCTTTCTATGCAAAGGAGCAACGGCTCTATTTTGAGCTCCTCAGGGATGACTGAGCTTCTCAACCTATACCTAAGGGAGATGCCAGCCACCTTCTTAAAAAGGCCCATTTTGGCCACTTGTACATGCAATCTTGTTCTTTCGGTCATGACCCAGTCTTCATGATCATAGGTGAGTGTAGAAACAAAGATTGACCAACAGATTGAGAGCTTTGCCTTCTGGCTCAGCTCTCTTTTCGTCACAATGTTGCGGTAAAGCGGAATGATGTAGCGGTGCTAATCCTCATCCCAGCCGCTTCACACCCAGCTACAAACCAATTCAGTGAGTGCTCAAGGTCACTGACCGATGATTCCATCAGGACCATGTCATCTAAAAAAAGCAGCGATGAGATCCTCAGCCCACCGAACTGCAACCCCCCCCACAACTGTGCCTCGATATCCTCTCCATGAATATTATGAACAGGATTGGTGACAAAGCGCAGCCCTGTCGAGGCCCACCCCCACCAGAAACTAATCCGACAGACTGCCGAGAACCCAGACACAGCTCTCGTTTTGAGGGTACAGAGATTGGATGACCCTGAGAAGAGACCCCCTCACCCCGTACTCCTACAGCACCTCTGTTACGTCCCCTAGTACTGTTTACTTTTCTGTGTGTGTGTTTGTTCTGCTCTGTGTGTCTTTCTCTGTACAGGTGGTGCCAATCATCCTCATTGCCATTAATCACTGACTCCTCCCCCCGTTATCCGGTGCAGCTAACTCCTATCACCACATCCCATCATGCCCTTCTGTTCTGTATAAAATGTGCCATTCTGTGTTTGTCTCTACCTGACCCCATAGCTCACCCAGTGTTTACCCATTGCTCATTTTGTGTGTGTTTGTGGCCAGACTAGACTCTATTCTCTTCTATTCTTGATCAACAAGGTCTATAATGAAAAGAATTACCATCCACACTGTGAAGCATTATGGTGGCTCACTGATGTTTTGGGGCGTGTGAGCTCTAAAGGCATGGAGAACCTTGTGAAAATTTATGACAAAATGAATGCAATATGTTATCAGACAATACAGGAAGACAATTTGCATTCTTCTGCACAAAAGCTGCACATTAGGCACTCTTGGAATTTCCAGCACAACAATGACCCTAAGCACAAGTCTAAGTTGACCCTCCAGTGGATACAGCAGAAAAGGTGAAGGCTCTGGAGTGGCCATCACAGTCTCCTGACCTTAAAGTCATCTTGCCACTCGGGGGAGATCTCAAACATGCAGTTCATGCATTTTGCCAAGACGAATTGGCAGCTATAACACCTGCAAGAATTTTGGGCCTTATAGACAACTATCACATCACACTATCGCTGTACTTTTTAGGGCAGCAGGAAGGTTTACTGTAAAGTCTCTCTCTATTCCCGTCTTTCAGCTTGGACTTGCTACCAGTGTTCCGCTATTCCAATTTAAATTGTCCGTTTTTCGCATAGGCGGTCATGATTTTTGAGGTTGATCCTATTTTCTTTTTTCCCTTGTCGGCAAACCCCCAACTCCTTTCACAGGTGCAGAATGGTGAATGGTGCTGGCATGCTTCCTCCAAGCATGTCTCAAGCCGTCCAGTTCTTATCTACTAATTCAAAAGCCTTCAGTCTGTATACATGCAGAAGGATTACACATTCACCAACTATACATTCAGGATAGAAATTAAGGGCACCCAATCTGCACACAAGGAGTAGCAAGTAGCAAGGTACTGTAATCAGACTAATCTATCCCTTATCCCGGGCAGTGTTGTGCCAATTTGAGCTGACTCGTCCTGGAGCTCCAGCTAAAGTCAGAGAAGCTGTGGTTACATTTAACCTTGTGATTACAATAGCATACAGTGCATCTGGAAAGTATTCATAGCGCTTCACTTTTTCAACATTTTGTATTGTTACACCCTTATTCCGAAATGGATTACATTTACTATTTTCCTCAGAATTCTACACACAATACCCCATAACGACAATGTGAAAAACAGATGTACATAAGTATTCACTAGATGTGTGAATCTTCACTGATTTCCAGATTCAATTCGATTACGATTATCATGTCAGTGATTTGATTTGATTCGATATCTTGATGCGTCAAATACATTTCCAATAAAATCATATAGGATATTTGACTTGACAGAGTGCATTAAGTAACTGTAGAGTTCAAAATAATACAGTTTTCTATATTACTTCACACGGTCATGTTGTCGTCCAAAAATACAAGTTTCCTTTTTTTTTTTACACAGCGCACACACATGCTTTTCAAGCTTCAAGTGTCCGGAAAATAAGTCTCATCTGGGACTCGAGTCTATCATAGGTCTAGATGAAATGGTTTAGGCTACTGAGAATGTTATTTTTCATTTAAATGTTTATGCTGCAGCTGGAAAATTAATGAGCAACATCATTGGTTATAATCGATTATGGTGGCCACTGCATCGATGCAGCATCGTCCATGTCCGCATCACAATGCATTGATTATTTGATTAATTTCAACACCTCTAGTATTCACAGGCTCTGCTCAATACTTTGTTAAAGCAACTTTGGCAGCAATTACAGCCTTAAGTCTTTTGAGTATGATGCTACAAGCTTGTCACACCTATTTTTGGGCAGTTTCTCCCATTGTTCTTTGCAGGACCTATCAAGATCCATCGGGTTACATGGGGAGTGTCAGTGCCATTTTCTGATCTCTCCAAAGATGATCAATTGGGTTTTATTCTGGGCTCTTGCTAGGCCACTCAAAGACATTCACAGAGTTTTCCTGTAGCCACCCCTTTGCTATCTTGGCTTTGTGCTAAGGGTCGTTGTCCTGTTGGAAGACGAACTGTCACCCCAGTCCGAGGTCCAGAGTGCTTTGGAGTAGGTTTTCAGCAAGGATGTCTCTGTTCATTGCTGCATTAATCTTTTCCTCAATCCTGACTAGTCTCCCAGTTCCTGCCACTGAAAAACAACCCCACAGAATGATGCTGCCACTACTATGCTTTACTGTCAGGATGCCTTTTGGCAAACTCCAGGTGGAGTGCTACAGAATGGTCGTTCTTCTGGAAGGTTCTCGTCTCTCTACAGAGAAATGCTGGAGCTCTGTCAGAGTGACCATCAGGTTCTTGGTCACCTCCCTGACTAAGGCTTTTCTCCCTCGATCACTCAGTATGACCGGGGGGCCAGCTCTAGGAGTCCTGATGGTTCCAAACTTCTTCCATTTATGGATGATGGAGGCCACTGTGCTCACTGGGAGATTCAATGCTGCAGATATTTTTCTGTACCCTTCCCCAGATCTGTGCCTCGACACAATCCTATCTGAGGCATACAGACAATTCCTTGGACTTCATTGCTTGGTTTGTGCTCTGACATGCACTGTTAACTGTGGGACCTTCTATAGACAGGTGTGTGCCTTTCTAAATCATGTCTCATCAACTGAATTTACCACAGGTGGACTCCAATCAGGTTGTGTAAACATCTCAAGGATGATCAGTGGAAACAGGATGCACATGAGCTAAATTTTGAGTGTCATGGCAAAGGCTTTGAATACTTATGTACTTATATATAGTTTTTAGTTTTTAATAAATTTGCTAAGATTTCAACCACATTTCTTTACAATGGTATTATGGGGTATGGTTTGTAAAATTGAGGGAAATAATGAATTTAATTATCTTCGGAATAAGGATGTAATATAACAAACAAAATATGGAAAAAGTGAAGCGCTGTGAATACTTTCCAGATACATTATAACTGTCCTGCGAAGCAAAGGCTTAGCACACTATGCCAAACAGGGTCCCCAAGGCTTGACAGGTATCATCATTTTTATGTTTTGGAAATGGTGCACATCCAATTCAGGCACAGACTAAGTGGCTAAATTCTTTTAGTTTCCCCATGTTGCTTAAGAACTCAAATCTCATAATGCTAATTGTCGGCTATAAAACATGTTTGACGCATATGTTCTGCTTATTGACAATCAATGTAATGTGACCACTGCAGTTGTTTTGTAAATGTAATTTAGTTATTTCAATATAACAGTACTTTCCATGTGGGGTTTCTGTTATTTTGGTAATCTATACTTTTAATCTCTACATTGTGTATAGTGTGAGACTTACCTGTGTCTTGATCAGCTCCTGGATGTCTTTCTTCTGTCTCTCTGTGATGCTCTCTTTCCTCTGGGTCACCACCATTTCGCGTTCAGTCCGTGTCTCAGTATTATAATGCTTTGCTGAATGCTGAACATAAAAAATATAAATTATATTTATATTTACCATAAACCAATGGATAGTAGGATTTTTTCAATCTGAAAATGCACTATCCATAGTGTTTTGCATACGAACATATACATTTTTTTAAATCAAATTGACTTGTTTTGCATAAATGGAATTATAGTATTTGTTATACGCCAGTTGAACCACTTCAGGAGTTTAAAATGTCCCTGAGGAATTGAGTGGAGCGCAACATTGACTTTCTATGACCTTATAATGTAATAAAAAAATATTTGAAGGAAAATTACAGTGAATATCTACAATACGTCCAAACCAGCAGGAATGCACTTTCATAGTGTTATATTGCCACCCTAGACAGCAAAATCCAATTGGTAATACCTTACAGTGTTGTCTTTTAACATCAACATTTCCTAACACCCAAAGGTCAGTGTTAAATGTACATTACAAAAAATACATTTTTTATATAAAAAAAGTACAAAAAATATGTATGTCAAACTATTCTGAAAAATAAAACAGGCCGCAAAGCATTCTGGGAAATGTTGATGGTTTTGCCTAACACTTGTGAGTGTTCAGGTAACACTACCATTGTAGAACAAAGCAAACACTTTCATTGAACACCAGATTGTTTTAACACCATCTTAAAATGCAACATCACCTGGTGTTCAGTCTTATTATTTGAACACCAAGTAACAACACATCAACACCAAAACTGCATAACACCAGTATATGATCACTGGCGATTTTGCAGTATAATACACTTGATGAAATAACGAATCTGTGTGAAAGACAAATCAAAAAACTTTTTATGCTCCATCATGCTGGAAAATGCATTGGTTGTCACCATACTTCTTGGACGGTTGGGAGAAGTTGCTCTAAGCTAATGTGTTGGTACCATTCTTTATTCATGGTGAGCCCACTCCCTTGGCTGAGAAGCAACCCTACACATGAATGGCCTGAGGATGCTTTACTGTTGGCATGACACAGGACTGATGGTAGCGCTCACCTTAACTTCTCCGGACAAGGTGTTTTCCAGATGGCCCAAACAATCGGAAAGGGGATTCAGAGAAAATGACTTTACCCCAAGTCCTCAGCAGTCCAATCACTGTACCTTTCTGTCAAAAAAATCTGTCCCTGATGTTTTTCCTAGAAAGAAATGGCTTCTTTAGTGCCCTTCTTGACACCAGGCCTTCCTCCAAAATTCTTTGCCCCACTGTGTATGCAGATGCACTCACAACTGCCTGCTGCCATTCCTGAGCAAGCTCTGCACTGATGGTGCCCCGATCTCACAGCTGAATCAACTTTAGGAGACGGTCCTGACGCTTGCTGGACTTTCTTGGGTGCCCTAACGCCTTCTTCAAAACAATTGAACCTCTCTTCTTGAAAATGTGTTAAATGGTTGATTTAGGTGCAATCTTACTAGCAGCAATATCCTTGCCCGTGAAGCACTTTTTTGCAAAACAATGATGACGGCACGTGTTTCCTTGCAGGTAACCATGGTTGACAGAGAAAGAACAATGATTTCAAGCCCCAACCTTCTTTTAAAGCTTCCAGTCTGTTATTCTAACTCATTCAGCATGTCAGAGTGATCTCCAGCCTTGTCCTTATTAACACTTGTGTGTTAACGAGACAATCCCTGACGTGATGGCAGCTGGTCACTTTGTGGCAGAGCTGAAATGCAGTGAAAATGTTTTTTTGGGGGGGAATAAGTTCATTTTCATGGCAAAGAGGGACTTTGCAATTCATTGCAATTAATCTGATCACTCTTCATGACCTTCTGGAGTATATGCAAATTGCCATCATCAACACTGAGGCAGCAGACTGTGAAAATGTACGTGTGTCATTCTCAAAGCTTTTGGGCACAACTGTAGGTACATTACCAAATATGTCCAAAACATATTGACTTCAAAGTAGATACAAAATATGACATTGACATCATTAAAGGCACTCTTCCCAATTTTTTTGGCAGCAATTACAGCATCCAAATGTTTCTTGTAGGCCTCTACATACTCCTTGCACATGTCTGTTGGTAATTTCTCCAACTCTTCAATTGCATATAGTTCAAGCACTTTAACGCTTGTAAGATTTATTTCCCAAATGGCAGATTTCAGCTAATTCTAAAGGTTTTCCATCAGTTGACATCCAGGCTCGTTGTTGACCAGTTTAAAACCAATTTATCCAATTCAAACAATCCTTTTCTTTTGGATGTGAGTGCTTTGGATCGTTGTCCTGCTGTAGGACCCCTGATCTGCATGGGAAATATTCTGAATTCATGATTCCTGTTCTTCTTTTCAAACAGTTCTTACTTCTTCAAGAGGGTGCCAATACTCATCTCATGGCAAAGTTTGAATTTTTAAAAATTTCTCATTTCTTTTTTGAATTGTTATTGTTTTATCCTGTGCTGTATGTAATGTAACTTACGAGTGTTATATAGACTAAAGCGGCTTCACCGCGCACACACACACACACACACACACACACACACACACACACACACACACACACACACACACACACACACACACACACACACACA
>JACXGM010010212.1:0-26563 GCA_016801145.1 Umbra pygmaea | reverse complement strand
GTTACGGTCTCGTTCAGTAGCCTGGTGCACATCGCACCGCAATCTCCTTGTGACAGCCTACCTACCATGCAGCCTGCAACATTAACTTAACATAACTAATTAACATCTACCAGGATAACATGACGTGCATTTGTATGTCATGTTCTTCCCAATCAATAATGTGGGTATCATTGGTTCTCTGCAAGTTTGGTCTAGTAACCAAGGCTTGTTTCTAGTGCATCTTAGATAAATGTGTTCATGGCAATTCCGCTTGATTACATTAGACTCAAGCGGTTGCATGGTTACTTTCGGTCTCGTTCAGTAGCCTGTTGCAGAGGTGCGCGGTTTCATGACAGCCTGCCAACTTAAAATTACTGACCACACTGAATACATGCATTTATTCCACAACTAAACACATTAAGGTACCCAATAACGTACACAGTTTATAAATACTTGGCAATGTTATGTTCAAAATCTGTAAGCCTCTCATGGTGGATATTTCCCCTAGTCTAGCCTTGTGAATTGGTAAACCGTAGCCTAACTAACGTGCCGTTAATTCTCATTCGGCAGGAGTTTGTTAACTTCTTAATGTGTTCTAGTGCATGAGTGGAAGCGCTGCCGGCACGATTAAAAGTTCATTCAATATATTCCTACTTTCATTCAATATATTCAGAATTTCATTCCATATATTCAATGTTCAATCAATATATTCAGACTTTCATTCAATGTATTCAGACTTTCATTCAATATATTCAGACTTTCATTCAATATATTCAGACTTTCATTCAATATATTCAGAATTTCTTTCAATATATTCAAGATTCATTCCATATATTCAAGATTCATTCCATATATTCAGACTTTCATTCCATATATTCAAGATTCATTCAATATATTCAGACTTTCATTCAATATATTCAGACTTTCCTTCAATATATTCAGAATTTAATTCAATATATTCAGACATTCATTCAATATATTCAGACATTCATTCAATATATTCAGACTTTTATTCAATATATTCTAGGTTCATTCAATATATTCAGACTTTCATTCAATATATTCAAGGCTCATTCAATATATTCAAGATTCATTCAATATATTCAGACTTTCATTCCATATATTCAGACTTTCATTCAATATATTCAGAATTTCATTCAATATATTTAGACATTCATTCAATATATTCAAAATTTACATATATACATAAATAATTTCCTAAACGGCATGCCATAATATATATATATGGTGGTGTGCAGAGAGGGAGACTCAAAGGCAGTAGATAGCAGTGGTTCATGGTTTATTTTAAACATTGTTCCAGGAATATGCAGTTTCAATCAAGTGAGGTTAGACAGAGGGCAGCGAGCACTTACAAACAGACCTAATACTTTACGTACTCTCTACAGTGGTATGGACACTGGAGAAGAACTAGGTACAAAGAGAACGCCTAAACATTCAGAGCTAACACATATAGCAACTCACTTGTTTGTAGCCCCCGGACATCTTCTCAATAAAACGTAACACAAACACTTTCCCCAACAGGCAGGCGAATGAACAATAATCCTGTTAGCGCACAGGGTAGCGGACATAAATAGAAAACACAACCGAACAACTTACGAAACGTATGACAGTGTTCTTACAACCACAATAATCCACCAACAGAATGAGAGTTACAGACCAAAAGGCAGAAGAGATGAGGAGAGCGTTGCCGTGATGTGGGGGGGAGCTCAATTCGGAAAATTGCGGGCAGGAGTGAGGTGGCTTCCATGTGGGATGTGGAAGAGGAGGACCTGTTTTCCTCAGAGGAGGACGAGGATGAGGGGGCTCCTATTCGTACTATACTGGACTTTGTCGACTGGTTCGGATACACCCCGCGTACATGGCAATACATGGGCTACACTCAGGGGTCCTCAGCCACCATGCCTGAGCCCTGGAATCCCACCCACATCGAGCAGGACTTGGACTTGTACTCCTCAGAGGAGGAGTATGAAGAGGAGTATAGGGAAAAGGACTGGGGTCTCCACAAGGATTTTTTGGAGGGGGGCTATGGGGAGTGGGGACAGGCGTCTACACCCCCATCCGGCAGCCCAGCTCCGGATGAACAGCCAGGGCTGGCGGCACCAAGGTGGTGTGCGTGCCTACTCGTGGTGTGAAGCGTGTGTCCGTGCTATTCTCCGACATGCACTCTAACAATTACTGCTGATAGATGGCCTTGTACACACAGTGAAAACTGGGGAAATTTCCGGCGACAGCTCCAGCCGGGGACAGATCACCAAAACCGGGGACTCTCACCAGACTGCGGGGACGTCTAGTCACCTTAGCTCAGGATAAGTGATAGAACATTAGAGTGAGAATCCTTGAAGTGACCATCAACCACCATGTTCCTCCACTGGATCAAAGCTTCACCCATGTAGGATACATGCTGCGACTTATGTTGCATAGGCAGTTTTTCAAGGAATACTATTACATTGTATGCATTAATGTTTGCGATTAATTTAACATCCTTGATGCTGTAAATTTTGTTTTCAATAGGGCAAACTTCAGTTGCCCCCCCCATACTTGCGGCTATAACAGCTGTCAATTCTGGCTTTACACAATATTTTGGAGTGTGTCTGCAATTTTTGCCATTTCAGCCAAAAGAACATTTGTGGGGTCAGGTTCATGTTAGATGAAAAGGCCTGGCTCTAAATCACTGTTCCAATCCATCCCAAAGGTGTTTACTGGGTTTGAGGTCAGGGTTCTGTGCAGGCCACTCAAATTCCTCCAAAACATGGACCCCGTCATGAGCACAGGGCCTTAGTCATGCTGGAACAGGAAAGGGCCTTCCCCAAACTGTAGTCCCAAAGTTGACTAAAATAGTCTAAATTGTCTAATTGTCTGAAATGTCTTTGTATCCTGTAGCATTAAGATGACCCTTCACTGGAACTACGGGGCCGAGCCCAAACTCAGACTTTGGACTTGGAGGAGTGGTGCTTCATGGTAAAGTGGTCCAATATTCTTGAAAATGTGCACCAACATTGTCAGGCTTTACAGGAAGAGGCTAAGTGCTGTATCCCACTCCAGGGCAGGCTTCTCAAAATATTTTTTGTAGGGATACCAATCATTTTGAACCTATGATAAAAAATAAACAAACATATGACTCAATGAAATTTGTGTTGAAATCAAAGTAAAAGGCCCCCCCTTATATTTGAGCCTAATATGACTAAATTTTTCTACTTTCATTAAATTTCATGAAGTGTACCAAGACTTAAGTAGTTGACTGTATGTATGATTCATAAACAGTAGACACAATACATTTTTAAGGGGCACCAGAATTGCATGTGTTTTCCCTAATTTTACTGGAGCATGAGTGCTACCAGTAAAATGTACATTTAGAGCCCAGCACACAAAGTTCCTTTTAGATATTGGAGCCTTTCTCTTTCAGCTCCTACTGGCATAATGAGTCAGGGGACACGATCAAAGAGACATCACCCAGAGCAGAGCTGAACCATGGCACTCTTGTGTGCGTGAAAAACAACCTGCTGGCTACCCGTCCCCTCCAACCTCCATCAATCCCTCCATCATCATCCCCTTGATACCTGTAATGTAATGACTGCTGAGGGCTGAAAAGTGCACAACACTGGAAATGTGGTCCTGTGTCAGTGGGGTGAGTCAGTCAGTGAGCTGATGTTCAATCGTGGATATTCGTATGTAGGTGATGATGGGTGGTTGGGGAGCAACTCTGATAAACATGCATTGTGTTATATTACTGCCGCTCAGAGATGACGTGCTACAACTCCAGCCTTTTACCTGTTCTATGGGGAACACCAGGGAGAGTGTGCAATGTCCAGTGGCGTTCTCAGATTAAGGAATGTGAGGCAGGCAGGAGGGTCAGGGTTTCTGTGAATAATGAAGCAGAAACCAAGAAAATAAATCATTACTGTTACCATTGTGTTTCATACAACACTTTACCAGAGCTTTGGAACTCCTCCAGAGCTGACATTTCTGACTTGTGCCAAAAACACAGCAACCCTAGAATACAGTCGGCAGAACTCCAAAAGAACAGATCTTACACAGTATAATTTTAGCCGTTTTTCTCTTTATCTATATTTTATCTCCCCCAATGATTCTCTCACTTGCATGCAGATACACATACACACTTCTCACACTTGCTCATTTCTACTCCTAGACTCCTAATTACTTTAAATGAAAAAAGCACTCCTTAGGGAGGCCAATTTCACTCAGTGTCTGACGAGCAGAAATTAGATGTCTAATGGAATGGAATAGTTGTGCAAATTAAAGGAATGACACACACTTTTTTATATAGGGGCCTACCTAAATTAGATTTTAATTTGGACCACATGAAGTGCATTTGGCTTGGATTGACGCCCCCATCTGTCCCTGTTGGCAGTTTTTTTATTCATGCAGGTTGCCTGTAGTACCCATTATCTTCTCTAGTGCCCACCATTTTAAAATGACTTGCCATAATACAGTGATGGCGTGATAGCTGGATGTCTGTTCTGAATGTGAATACAACAGGAGCAGAACATCAGAAATAAAAGGTGCCTGCATTTCATTTTATTCAAAGCTTTCTGCATCTGACACGCTGGTCACATAAAGACAGTTAGGGTCGGTCACAGAACATGTAAGGTAATTTAGTTTTAACTGCTGAAATGGCTTGACATTAAGACTGAGCTTTGCAAGTCATTACAGGATGAGACGCTCTAACTTTAAAAGACGTTGCTCAAATGTCCCCTGAGGAACGCTCTTGGTGCTTGCTGTAACGCATGTCAGCTAGACCGAGGCGGTTTTGCTGCGAGCATGTCTTCTCTCTTGATATTTTGGGGGGGGGGGATCAAACTGGAGAATGTCTGTGATGTTGACTCCCTTTTCCTGAGTACACATGTAGCGCAACGAGCAGAGATGAGAAGATCCAGCTGTTTCAGTTAAAAATATCTAGGACAGTTGGGAAGGGTTGATGGAAGAATGTGGGTGTGTGGGAGTTGGGCAGGGAATGCAGTCTGTGAAGCTGCCACCATGGCCCCAAGGTCAACTAATGGTTCTTGAGAGTTCTGACTCATACGTCAGTTTGTCTACTCTTTTATCTTGTAGCATGTGTATGTTTGTGTGTGTGTGTGTTGGGTGTACATGTGTGCGTGTGTTGTGTGTGTTTGGTTTGAAGGAAAGATGGATGTCAAAGTTTAAAAGAATTCTTAATGACCAAGCTGAACTTTGTAAAGCTCTCACGACATCCTTCTAAGTTTAAATAAAGCACTTAAATTTCGCATAAACTTGGAATTATTGGTAAATAACAGAACGTTATGGTCATTCATTTCAATTTGACACATAGTTGACGATGTATGAACCCTTCAGAAACTGAAAAACACAACAATTATATTTAGAACATTGAGAAAAGCCTGAATATGTTCTGATTAGGATGCTGGTGGTGTAGTGTACAACCTTTTGATTCGTAACAGAAATGAAGCTTTCATATCATCCATATGGGAATTATGTCTCTGGGCTGTCAGGAGCTTCCTCTGGCAATCTAAGCCAGCCAAAGAAACAAAGCAGAAATGTGTTGAAAGGCTTGCAACAGGAATAGTAACTTATCACCAGCCCCCTATGGCACTTGGCTCCAGTCAATGCCCAGCCTGACATTCCTATGTCTGCCGGTCTGCCTCCCTCTTCACTAACTTCAGCTGCTAAACTTCCACTGTACCTGGACTTTGAGAGAAATATTTAGCACATATTTACCATCATTGTCGTAATTCCACATCAGAAACATACCTGTGATTATCAGACTACAATATTTCCAGTAGCAGTGCAATCATGGTTTATACATTTTAGAACGCTTTATGACCCTGGACTTTGCCTTGAGATGAATTTAAAGCGATATTGTATGTTTCTTTGGCAGTTAGAGTGTTTCACCAGGCTACTGGGTCTAATGGCAATCCATTTAGACAGACGTTCTGAATTGAGATTCCTCCTGATTTTCTTTTATTTTTGTGAGTATTAGTGCTGATAGCATTTAGCATAGCATAGTCAATTAACCGATATTCTTATCCAGTTAGAAAATGTGTTGGATGACTGGTGGAACACAGAAAATGTTAAAGGCTGCATCACCTTTAGTCACGATGAGATTTGAAGGTTTGATGTAAATATTGGGGTTAGACTACGGGTGAAGGGAAAATGCCAGAAGTAAAATATCGGAGAGGCAAAGGCGAAGGATGGTGAAAACGGTCAAAAACAGCCCACAGACCACCTCCAAAGACCTACAACATCATCTTGCTGCAGTTGGTGTTACTGTGCCTCGTTTAACAATTCAGCGCACTTTGCACAAAGAGAAGCTGTACGGGAAAGTGATGTGGAAAATGCTTTTTTGCACATGTGACACTCTCAAAATAAGTTTTTGTTAAGATGATTACTTTTTGTCTACTTTTCTTCTAGTGCAATTGCAATTTTATTCTAATTAATATAATTGAATACTAATGGAAGATTATGAAGAAGAACACAATGACATGCTGTTTCATAAAATGGACACAGGGTGGCAGTAACCACCAGCCGCGTCACTCGGGGACCCTTAGCGTTGCGCAGAACAAGATGACCTCATAATCTGAATGAATGGAGAAATGAGTAACTGTTGTCCTGCGTCACTGGTTTCTGTATAATATTTCCAGGTTAGTTACACACCTTTTATTTGTGTTTTCTTGCGGCTCCGGGGCATTTGTGTGTTATTACTATGTGTGTGTAAAACAGCTGTGTGTTTAGTACAATGTTCTAGGCAAGTAAGTTAATGCTAATGTAATGAGTAAGACCAGTTACGACTGCGGCCTTAGTTAAGGGTGTACAGGTTAAGAATAGACAATGATGCAGTTTAGCTTATAGAATTTGGCGCCAAGTTACAAGGCATTAGTAACTGTTGTCCTGCGTCGCTGATTTCTGTATAATATTTCCAATATTTCCAGAGCACTCCAGCCAGAGGATTATCAATATATATCTGCCAGCGGAGACCTAGCCGGTACCCGCTACACACACACACGCAACAAACACAGTCGCTTTATGTATGAAGTCAGCTAAATTTTGGAAGAAGGTGCTGTGGACTGATGAAACAAAGATGGAGTTGTTTGGTCATAACAAGGGGCATTATGCATGGTGGCAAAAGAAAACAGCATTCCAAGACAAACACTTGCTACCCACAGTAAAATGTGGTGGAGGTTCCATCATGCTGTGGGGCTGTGTGGCCAGTGCCGGTACTGGGAATCTTGTTAAAGTTGAGGGTCAAATATATTCCACTCAATCAGCAGATACTTGAGAATAAAGTAGTGGAATCAGTCACAAAGTTGAAGTTACGCTGGAGCTGGATATTTCAACAAGATAACAACCCTGCTCAAATTCAACTCTGGCATTTATGCAGAGAAACAAGTACAATGTTCTGGAATGGCCATCCCAGTTCCCAGACCTGAATATCATTGCAAATCAGTGGGGTGATTCGAAGCAGCCTGTCCATGCTCGGCAACATCAAACCTAACTGAACTGGAGTTGCTTTGCAAGGAGGAATGGTCCAAAATACCTTCATCCAGAATCCAGACACTCATTGCAGGCTATAGGAAGCATCTAGAGGGTGTTATTTTTGCTAAAGGAGGCTCAACTAAATATTGATGTGATATTTCTGTTGGGGTGTCCACATTTATGAACCTGTCTAATTTTGATTTGATGCATATTGCACATGTTCTGTTCATCCAATAAACCTCATTTCACTACTGAAATATTACTGTGTCCAGTTATTTGATAGATCAAAATGAAATTGCTGATCCAAAGATGCAATTATTTATAAATGAAAATCATGGAAATCGTCACAGGTGCCTAATCTTTTGCATATGACTGTATTCAAGAAACAAAGGGAAATGCTTTGTACTGTATTATATATTCGCATCTATTTTAATTACTCCTGGAAAACATAGAATACACATTCACTTGCATTACTGCAGCATAGATTATCTTTAAGCCTCAATTAAAATAGACTCTTACAGTATGTGGGAAATAAAATTGAAGGATTAAGCCTGCAGTAATCATGTCATGACTTTACCTCGTTATTTCGTACCAGCTGGCATGGTCTGATTCCCTATAAAGTTTTACTTCCTGTTAGTAAGTAAAGCGTAAATGGTGCTAGAGACTGGAGTTGACTGGAGATGTAAATTACTCTTTCCCAATTTTCACAGATGATTATTTCAAAACCTACACAATTTCAGATGGAGGACATTCAAGAAGATGCGATTATTTTCTGAGACACAAACGGTAACGCAGTGAAAGCTAATCTGAAATAGGTGGACGAAGGACAAAAGACAAATTGTATTACAAACACTGATACAGAATGGAGTGTGTTGCATGGAGAATTACCTGCAATAAACAAACACGTCTCAGTCATAGGAAAGAGGGAGAGATAAAGCAGGAGAGAAATACAAGGAATGTGTCAGCCGCCTGCCGATTTGTTGTGTGAAATAGCCTTTATCTGAACAGACAGTGCAGTCTTCAAGCTAAAGTGTTGTGAGGAATGCTAACGTTTTGCCCTGGCATGTAATTAACAGATAAAACTGTTGTTTAAATACATATGCAGTGTCATGTGTTCTCAGGGCCACTATTGATCAGCAGGCAGGCTCCAAATCTCCATGGTCCTCCCGCTACACCCGACTGTGTGACACTACATCCATCACAACCTCATACCTCCACCTTATTTATAGAATTTTAATTAGCTACATGCTCAAGCCAACATCATTAGCTTTTCCCTTTTTTTCCTGCAAACAGCCAGCCATGCATGGTAATACATTTGCCCTACAAAAGCAGCGGAACCCCATATGAAGGACACAAAGACATGAGCGAGGGAAGGCAGAGAAAGATGTTGAGCAAAAGGTGACAGTTTAAAATGACAATGAAAAATGAAGCATCTGAAGGAAAAAAGGGCCAACATATAGGAACACATACATGGGCAGTAATGTGACCTTGGAAACATTTTTAGAGTGATAAAGGAAGCAGAATTTCTTTTTCTTGAGATGAAATTGTGTGATAATGGGCAATATTTTGGGCACTCGTGTGAATCACGTCTGCGAAGATAAAACATGAGACAATATAACCTCTTTTGAATAAAACCCACCAGCCTAACAAAATAACACTGAAATCTGGCAGGCCTCGGAGAGGAAAGTATGTACATGTGAGACCGTTAAGTTAACAAAAAAGTATAGCCTTTATATTAAAGCATTCAACTTAATCTACAAAAAGGCTAAATTTACCTGACTGTCCCATAAATTGTTTACGCATAACTAGCATTGCAATGTGTTCATCCAATAACAAAAAATAACTAATGACTTGTAATGAATGTGAATTCATCAAGGTCTAAGCCACTGCCTCCAGTGAACTGCTGCAGTATGTCTTTGACTCCAGCCATTTGTTTTCAGAAAAAAATATCTCTCCCCACTTTCCTGTGAAATACTGTAGAGCATAAAAAGGTCTAAAGAAAGTATGTTGAACATTGTCCACGGTTCAGTAACAAATAGGTATGATCCCTTCAAACCAAATTGATGAAGGTTTGGAGAGCAGCTGCAAAATATTTAATTCATGTTTAAAAGCTACACATTTTCTCCCCTGTTAATGAAACAAAAACAGCACTGAAGGTCCTCATAAAGCCACCATCTCTCTAAAGAGCCTAAAGCAGGTGTGGGCAAACTAAGGCCTGTGGGCCGATTACGGCAAATATGAAATTTTTAAAAATGAATTTAAAGTTGATTGAAACTTGAGATTGTGAATGCGTCATATCTCCCAGACCATACAAGCTAGAAACGAATGCTTCATGCCATTGGAAAAAGGAAGCTGTGCTGGAAATCCAGTGCATCCAAAAATAAATCAAAGCACTTCACTTTTTCCACATTTTGTTCTGTAACAACCTTATTCTGAAATGGATAAAATTCATTATTTCCCACAAAATTTTAAAAATAACCCATTGTGACAATTTGAAAGAAATGTGTTTGAAATCTTAGGAAATTTGTTTAAAAAAAATAAAAAAGCACATGTACATAAGTATTCACAGCCTCTGCTCAATACTTTGTTGAAGCACTTCTGGCAGCAATTACAGCCTCTAGTTTTTTTTTGTATGAAGCTACAAGCTTGGCACATCTATTTTTTGCAAGTTTCTCTTGACCTCTCAAGCTTCATCAGGTTGAATGGGGAGTGTCGGTGCACAGCCATTTTCAGATCTCTCCAGAGATGTTCAATCAGGTTCAAGTCTGGACTCTGGCTGGGCCACTCAAGGACATTCCCAGAAATGTCCTATAACCAATCCATGGTTACTGGTATTTTGGCTGTGTGCTTAGGGTTGTTGTCCTGTTGGAAGATGAACATTTTCCCCAGTCTGAGGTTCAGAGTGCTCTGAAGCAGGTTTTCAGCAAGTAGTTCTCTGTACATTGCTGCATTCATCTTGCCCTTGATCATGACTAGTCTCCCAGTTCCTGCCACTGAAAATCATGCCCACAGCATGATGCTCCCAACACCATGATTCACTTTAAGGATGGTATTGGCCAGGTGATAAGTGGTGCCTGGTTTCTTCCAGACATGATGCTTGCCATTCAGGCCAACATGTTCAATCTTTGTTTCATCAGACCAGAGAATTTTGTTTCTCGTGGTCTGGGAGACCTTCAGGTGCCTTTTGGCAAACTCTCATGTGCCTTTTTCAGAGCAGTGTCTTCAGTCCGGCCACACAAGCCTGATTGGTGGAGTGCTGCAGAGATGGTTGTTCTTCTGGAAGAATAATTTTAATGAACTTTGTAAATTAATGAAGTTAATGAAAAAATATATTCAAGAATAATATATGTAAAAAATATATTCTGACTATCTTTGGGCCTGCAGAGAAGGCTTTGTAGGCCCTGACGGCCCATCACTGGTCAAAAGGTTAACCGTACGTATTCTTAGGATTGTAAGAAAATCCATACGAAAATTGTTACCCTCGTAAGAAAAGCCAAGCGTAAAACATGAAACGTATGAGTGAAATTAGATCTATGAACGTACAAACATCATGTTACATTCATGGTTTAATATTTTTTGCTTGTTCAAGTATAGTTTTACAATTCTGAATTACGATATCACGCTCCAACATATTGACAGACTCATCTCAACAACAACAAAAACGTAGACGAAACGGCTAGTGACGATTGCCAATCTAACACGCGCCCCTGAATTGAGGTATCTGTTGTAAACATCTGTTGTAAACATATGCACAACCGGCGCTACGTCATAGAATGCCTCTGAACAGATTCACGCCCACCTATGGGGGAATAACAAACCGCCATACAGTCAATGACAGTATGCATACAGTATCGGATCGAGAAAGTGTACTAACTACAACATGCCAAAGAGTTGTTGTTTGGTTGGGTGCACCAATACTGTTAGAAAAAAAAACAAATTTGAAATTCATTATTTTGCCAAGTAAAAATAAATATCCAGAAAGAAGGCAATTATAGCTGCAGCTATCTGTACTGTACCGTCAAGAAGACTGTATCTCCACACACTTATGCTTGTGGACAACATTTCATAACAGGTAGGCCTAAGAAATTAATATTCAGTGACATGTAAAGGGGTGATAACACGGGATGGGTGGAAATAGGTATGTAATTATTTTACTTTTATTGGCATAATCATAACGTCAGTGTCTTGTGATTACAAGCATGCAACCTTAAACATAGGCTACAGTTTATTTGTACTGCTGTCCAGAAAAGTGTACTCAGTACTCTAAATATAAAGACATAATATATACATAATATATGCATATAAGGTGTTTACTTTAAAAAACGAGGTAAAATCATTCACTGGCTTAACACCTGGTGACTCGATGAGGTATGAGTAAATGTCCTGGTAAGACACCACTGGCCACTGGGTTGTGTTGTTACACCAATTTGACACGGGGAGAATGAAGCGACATGTTTTTAAATTGACCAAATTAAGTTTGTGTATGTATCTTTCATGCTCTATGGCAAGCAGGGTGGACATATAATTACTTGACATATTAGTGATTTCATAAGTTATTCACGCCTGCCGGCTGAGTACGGACGTTGTTTTGTGCTGCTATTTTGTATTGAAGTCTAGTCAGGGGCTGTTTATCAAAACCAAGAATCAGCACTTAACTTCAATAGTGGTCAAATAGATATAAATGTTAAGGTATAAAACAGGGTTGGCTGGCTAGCTAACTTACACCCACAGGTGCTTGTGCTTATGAGATTCTCACTTCCGAAAACGTTTGAGCACATTTTCGATTCGCCATAGATTTTCGTTAAAATGCCAATATTTGAAATCTACACAGTTGATTTCTCGCATCAAATGCTCTTAGAAGTGAATTTAGTGATGAAATAGCGTAAGAAATTGTAGAAAAACAACTTTCTGTATTGACCTGTCTTCCCCCATAAAGGGGCGGTGACGAAATTAACAGTGAAGTTCCCGTATGTGCCGGTAGTACGTATCAGCAACAGAAACAATGCTGACATAAGGCTAGGCCTCCAGTAACGCTTTAGTTGGTCAAAGTACACACCCAACACGGTAAAGTCGAAATCTGATTGGTTAAAAATATGATGGGCTTCAACAGCAGACGGTATTCACTCGGAATTCTGTATGCCCCAGTCTACCCGGAGACAACACTGATGAAGAAATCTTATTGGATAAAAGCTTTCATTTATATGAGCTGCACTAAAAGCAAGGTAACTAAAAAGAGCATATTTTAGCAATGAAAATACCTTATGGAATAATTTAAATGAACTTAATATATATATAAAATATATATATTGTTAATGAAAAAATATATTCAAGAATAATATATGTTAAAAATATATTCTGACTATCTTTGGGCCTACAGAGAAGGCTTTTGCAGGCCCTGACGGCCCACCACTGTTTCTAGCAGGGCTACAGACTTGAACTTCATGATTGGTTTGTGCTCCAACATACACTGTTAACTGTGGGACCTTATAGACAGGTGTGTGCCACTGCAAATCATGTCCACTCAACTGAATTTACCACAGGTGGACTCCAATCAGGTTGTGGAAACATCTCAAGGATGATCAGTGGAAACAGAATGCACCTGAGCTCAATCTTGAGTGTCATGGCAAAGGCTGTGAATACTTATGTACTTTTTTCATTGTTTATTTTTTCACATTGTCATTATGGTTATTCGGAACGAGGTGTAACATAACAGAATGTGGAAAAAGTGAAGCGTTGTGAATATTTTCCGAATGCACTGTAATGAGAGATGGATTGTCCATGTGGGTTACTGGCAGGCAGAGATAGTGCTACTTTTTACCTACTTTATTTTGGTTAAAAAAAAATTACAGACAGGAAGCAGAGTGTGAAAATGCCTGGGGGCATGCCAATATGGATTTTACAGTGATGTTGATCATGGTTCATTTAACAATAATAAAATTAAAATTTCAACATACATTTTTGTATCATTTTGAATATATGACATCATGCATTAAATCATTGTCTCAAAAGTTTGGGTTTGGCCTATTTATCTTGTAGACAAGAGACTTTGGAATGTAAAACTACAAGGCACTTCACTGTAGGACAAAGTATGACCCTTGCAGAGGCCAAAATAGTGCCAGGCGGACTTCAACCCCCTTAGACCTTGAACGGTTATATATATTTGAATGACAAGCAAAAACGTTTGCCCACCCCAGGCATAACATTTTGTTTTTCCATAAATGCTGCCAATATTTTGAGAATTCTAACCGTAATTAATAGGTCTTTGTGTAACCATTGTGGAGTGTTCTACCAGCACCATTGTGTTCTTCACAGGAACAAAATGTTCTATGTGAAACCAAAGGGTTCGTTAAGTGTTTAATATAGCATACACATGTGTTCCTCAACAGGGCAAAAAAACCTACCTGGAACGTATTTCAGTTTTCTTCATAAGAAGGTTCTATATAAATCAGAAGGGTTCACCTACAGGCACTAAACAAAGAACCCATATGCACCAGCTTCCCTTGTGAGGGGGTTCTAAATTGGAGACCAAAGTATTTCTCACCCACTGAATATTATTACATGGTGGATAACTCAGTGGGCAGATTATCAGGCAGCACCTGATAATGAAGATATGAAATGTAATTTCATATCAATAGAAGAAATTAAGATAGCATTGTAAAGAGATTGCAAAATAATTGACTGTGTAAATCTTTATGACAACGGAGTTAAGTACATAATTACAGGCAGAATAGATCAATTCTAGGCAAAAGCTGACAGTGTGATATACGGTACTGTAGATATTCTGCCAGTGTAGGATTGTTGACAAAAAGGCTCTGTGTGGAAATCTTTGACTTACAAATATACATGTTTAACTTCCCACAGCACATAGACTTTAGCCCCACAGCACATAGACTCTAGCCCCTAGCAAATAAACTCTAGCCCCCAGCACATAGACTAGCACCTAGCACATAGAGCCTCCCAGCATATATAATCTAGCCCCTAGCACATAGATTTTAGCCCCCAGCACATAGACTCTAGCCCCAGCACATATAATCTAGCCCCTAGCACATAGATTCTAGCCCCCAGCACATAGACTCTAGCCCCAGCGCATATAATCTAGTCCCTAGCATACAGACCCTAGCCCCATCACATAGACTCTAGCCCCAGCACATATAATCTAGCCCCTAGCACATAGATTCTAGCCCCCAGTACATAGACTCTAGCCCACAGCACATATAATCTTGCCCCTAGCACATAGACTCTAGCCCCAGCACATATAATCTAGCCCCTAGCACATAGATTCTAGCCCCCAGTACATACACTCTAGCCCACAGCACATATAATCTTGCCCCTAGCACATAGACTCTAGCCCCAGCACATATAATCTAGCCCCCAGCACATAGATTCTAGCCCCTAGCACATAGACTCTAGCCCCAGTACATATAATCTAGCCCCTAACATACAGACCCTAGTCCCCAGCATAGAGACCCTATCCCCCCAGCACAAAGACCAGAGCCCCCAGCACAGAACATCTAGCCAACCAACACATAACTTTTAAACGAAGTGGATTGAATCCTGAATTCTTATTGGCTAATAACCAATGATGTCACTTTTTACACATCATCTATTTTTTACTGCTTTCATTGTGTTGGCAACATAGCTCAGGATGTGTTGTATTGCCAATATACCACGGCAAAGTGCATTTATAGGCAATCTGCAAAGCCTTGTGCCTATGAACAGATCATAGCCATGGTATTTTGGCCATATAACACCCTCTCATGGCTTGTTGCTTACATAGATACTGGAGACAGCGTCCCCCATGCTGCCAAGCAAAGGGACATCAATTTCTGAATCAAGAAGACGCTGACCTCCCCAAATACGGGATTCCCTCTCAGAGAAATATAAGTGGCAGAACCCCAGGGCCAAATAAATCCCCCTGTGGATTCTACCCAAGCAATCTGCAATGTTCTCTTTCTGTACCTGCACAAATGGTGGGGCCAGGCATGTAATGATGGAGTACTGCCACCAATGCTAGGTGAGGCAGCTCTAACAGTTCTATGTGAGAGAATAATCCAGAAGATGTAGGGTCAAACATCCAGCGCCCTGCATTGCAAGCTCAGTGGTTGGTGGGCAAATGAATATAGTTAAATGGGTAACACTTCATTTTACAGGGTCCTTGTTACATGTTATTACATTCATAGGTACACTGTATCAAGTATTTAACAAAGTGTAACAACCCATTGTTAAAGTGTAAATAATGTAACTGGAAGCAATTGTAGTATGTACCTACTACACATGTGTAACAATGATCACTTTTGAAGCTTGTTACAAATATGTAACAAAGACTGCTTGTTACCATGGGTGTTACACATGTGTAACAATGAAACTGTACCAAGGCACACATTATGTTACATGTAATCATTAGTGTACTATTATAACAATGCTCTAATCTAAATAGTTTTTTCAGATACCTTAAAAAATCACAATGTTTTCAGAATGGGTAATGCACTGTATAAACCAGCCAGAGTTGTGACGTTATGTAAAGTTAAACGTGTTGTTAATGCAATGAAAATGTGTTGTCATTCAATTCAACGGGTACCATTAGAATGTTATCATAATGAATCAACCTTGAATAACCTTTGTTGCTTGATCCTGTGTAGCATCTGGTGCTGACATTTTACTTATACAAACATTACATCAACATTACTATTCTTTAAAAAAAATTCAGTGAGTTGTACAAAGTGTTCACTAGAAACTCAACCAAATTTAATATAGAAATCATAATTAACTTTTTGGGCATATGTTGGCATCAATGTTGACATGGGATGTTTTCAACACAGCATACACATTACAATGAAAGGAATGGGTAACTCATGGTAACAAGCTTTAATTGTTACACATGTGTAACATGCATGGTAACAAGCAGTCTTTGTTACACATTTGTAACAAGCTCAAAAATGTTATCATTGTGTATGTTACACATGTGTAGGTACATACCACAATTATTTCCAGTTACATTATGTATTTACACTGCAACAATGGGTTGTTACACTTTGTTACAATACTTGTAACAATGTACTTATGAATGTAGTTACACTGTAACAAGGATGTACAATGTAAAAATAATTCATACATACTAATATTAGTTAAGTGCAGATTAAAAAAATTGAAAGGAAAGAAAGTGTAAAGCAGGTCAAGCTCTAGATGGACTGTTACTGAAAAACATGAAAACGGCAGGTTCAGCATGGTGTAGTGAGCTAAGTCGCTGCATTGTAGATCAAACTACACCACAATAGTCAGTGGTTCGAACCTGACTATGGCTTCTTCAATTTGGCCCAGGCCTCCAGCAAAGGGCAACATAAATTGCCATAGCGCTGCCCTGTATTTGGGTCAGATTATCTACCTTGCCATGTCACTATCCAGCGACCTCCTGTGCAAATCGGGCACCTGTGAATTCAGTCACGGAAGTATAGTTGGTGAGCGTAATCATCCCGTACATGAGCTAACTAAAGGCTTCTGTGTTGGTTGATTTGTGCAAAAAGAATTGGCTGACTTTGTGACATGTGGTTGGATGAACCATGTGAGCGCCCTTCACCATCCCCCATTTGTCGGGGGTTTGCAGAGCTGCCGACGTAGCAGGGTTAGTAGGGATTAATCAGACAACAACTATTGGGAAGGGAGAAAATAACGAAAAATATACCAAATATATAAAAATAAAAAAATGGAGCACAGTATTGAACTCTACTGGATTATAGTAAGTTATTTATTTTGTTCGATGGACAACACCATGTAGTTCTAGGTAAAAGTATTTTAGGTTCCAGATAGAATATTATGCCAGCAGATAGCGGCTGCTTATTTGCTTCTAAGCTATGCAGGCTCAAGCCTGGAGAGTCCCTGGTTGGGACAACAAATTCTGCTGGAAGTGGTGTTGCAGTACCAGTAGAGGGCACTCTTCCCTCTGATCTAAATATAAAATCCCAAGTGTATAGTACAGTGTCGTTTTTCACATGCAACATTAGGAAGGTGTCCCGAAAAACCCCATGGCACTTAAGAGTAGGGGTGTTTACCCTGGTGTAATGGCCAAATTTACACTAATGCCATCAAGGCAAACTAATCATCTCCAGCTTTCAATTGGCTAATTCATCCTCTCTTCTCCCCCTGCAACTACTCTTCAGGTTGTTGCTGTAAATGTCAATATGTTCTCATTCAACTTGCATAATAAAATAATGGTTAATAATAAAACATTTAACTACAGATATGATTCTCTCTAGAACCCAAATGTTCAACCAGCAGCCAACTTAAGTGATACTCTACAGCAGGGATGTCAAACCGGTTCCACGGAGGGCCGAGTGTATGCTGGTTTTTGGTCTTTCCTTTCAATTAGAGCCCAATTAAGAACTAGACTGCCAGGTGAGGGAAGCTCTTAACCAATTAGTAACCTATTCAATCAGTCAGGTACAAGGTAAGAGCGAAAACCTGCATACACTCGGCCCTCCATGGAACCGGTTTGACACCTGTGCTCTACAGGGACACATTTGAATAACTCATTTGAGTATACTTTCAGAAGATACGTTCCAGATGGACTGTCCCTGTGGAAAAATCCTTTGACGATAACTTTTGGTTCCATTAAAAACAAACTGAGGAGTAAAAACCCTTTTGGGTTCCAAGGAAGATTTCAGGTTCTAATTGGATCCCAAACTAGTTGTACCGGGAACCTACAATACTTCTACCTGGAATTAAATGGCGTATTCTATGGCTGAGTGTTTAGGGTTAATGCGGAAATATTAGTTCTGAAGAGACATTATAGAACAGTGCCTAACTTGGTCACAGGGGGATAGCAATCTTCAATTACAAAATGTACCATAGCAACATTTTCATTTTGGTAATTGGTTTTCTTTTGTTAGTGCACATACATTTTCACACAAACACAGACAGACATATGGTGGTGACCTAATTGCACCCAAGGGTATGTTGATGTTTTCCAGTCCCTATTGTTGTGGCTGCACTGTGCTATGCAAGGTCTCAATCACAGTGGGCCTGTACTTGCTGTTGCTTAGAGACTGCATGATTTAAACCATTAGTTATAACAACCCTTTTTTTCTTTTGAAGCACCAACAGAACCAAGCCTTCAGAAAGATCTGTTCTTCTGCTTAGTCCTGAGTAGCGACCGTTTAATGCCCGTATTCTTGATTTTCAAGTGTTTCGAGGGTTTAAAAATTGATGCAAATTAGGCTGGGATTTATGTATTTGCAAAACAGCAGGTGTGAGACTTGGCGCTTAATTTAAAAACCTTGCTGTGTCCGGTTCAGGCAATATCCTATCTAATTCGGTACACAAAATTGATCTCCTGACCTTACTATAAGCATATGTAGTACTGTAATCTCTTTTATCACCCCTGACAAAACTATCTGGCCATTCTGTATTTTCTAGAGATGTATATAACCACTACCACTAAGGTGATGTTGGGGGTCAGTGGTATTATCTTATTACCAAGACTGTCATGTGTGTCCGATGGACCAGTTTGGGCTGCAGGGCCCTGTCACTAACTAATGACTTCCAGAATACATCACTTCGATCGGATTGCATGGGAATCATTTCTCGGGACAGTGGCCCATGAAATGTAATCTACACTGGGCACCACCCCATTGGTCAATCGGGGTGGGGGTGTGGGGTGCAAGGTTGCTGCTGTCGCTCAAGGCTAGTCCAATCAATATAACTCAATCAGTGGTGCATGTATGAAATTAGTTGAAGCCATGTTGGACTATTGTGTTGTGGGAGCATGCAATCATCTCTGAAGGTGAGAGACCTACAGTATTGGTGAGTAATCCTTTCTTTACAGGAAGTTATGGCGTCACTCTGAACTGTTCATTAATCCAATATACGGTGGAATGTTGAAAGGTTAAGAGGCAGTGACATCTTAGTTTGTGGATTCATCTCACATTGTCTTCTCATTTCCGAGGCACTCTCACACTGTATATGTATGCATGCCTCGCTACAGAAAGGATACACTCATACATATAGAGTAAGGCAGTAAGTGGCCTCACATTCTCTGACAACCTGTTTCACTACTGGGATTGGGTGATGAAAAATAAAACAATCTAAGTCTTGAGAACAGTGGAAATCATTCATGATGGTGCTGCCTGCACTGACCTCTGGGTAAAAGGGATAAAAGGTTAAGGAGTAGGTATGACAGCCAACTGTACTGTCATCGATTTCCACTCCACCATCATCTCTACTTCTGCCAGTCACCAGAGATGGAGTGATTGGTGAAGGTGTCGGGAGATCGATCCATTGAAGGAGTGGAGAACCGATGAAAGGAGTAGTTTGGGCAGGTAGTGGGAGGCTGAGAACAGCTGAAAGGTGGACCGGCGTCGAGTCAAGTGTAAAGATGTTGTGAGTTAAATATAGGCAATCATCCACAGCCGCTCTCTGAGTATTACAGTAGTTACTAATAGTTGTGCCTGTGAGCTTCAGGTGGTGAAAAATAAATAAAATGTCTCACTGCAAGTCATTAAATATTAGTGATTACCTGATTTGGCAGCTAAAAAGAATGTGTAATTGTGCAAATCCATCATCACCTTCTTGATTGTCCGTGAAACTCGACCAATCAAACTCAAGGGGAAACATTGAAGGCCACCATCGTGAAAATCACTGAACTCAAACGGTGCCTGTGTGGTGCATAGTCCGAAAAGGCAGACACCTTGTGTCCCTACCTATTGAGTTGAGTCTTAACTTACTATTAAGACTAAATGGAAGAAAATACCAGATGTATTTTAGAAATGTGGTTGTGCATCTGAAGTCTTTTGCTTGCTATGTCAGTCACTAACATTCACCCAATTAGCCACCCAAGAACACAATTCATTTAGAAAACAGATACAGTATGTATGGCTTCTCAAAAGGACATAACCAGTTTGGGTGATTTTAATAAGGTTCTAGAGTACAGAGGATGTGGGTGGTTTTGCCCTCGACAGTCTCAGGATGGGAATGTAAAGACTGCAAAATGCAGACACAGCTGCTCTCTTGGACTAAGAACGTTAGTTGCTCTAATGTACGGTATTTAATCATGGTGGCGTGGACAGTAACGCAAGCACAGATTCCTACCTGATTTGTGGCAAAAATATGAATACAAAAGTAGTACATCATGTATTGAAGAGCGAGAGCTTGGATGGGATCCCAAGCAAAAAAAGTATACTTAATTGTACTTGAAATGTATGTTATTTATACTAAATACACTTCTAATATTATTTTGGTATGTATATTTTGAAGGAATACTTCAAATATACGTAAATATTGAATTAATACTGTAAAACAAAAGTGTACTAAAAGTATAATAGTAAAATATACTTTTTTACTTAAGGGGGTTGTTCATGGAGGACATCAGGGAAATAGTACAGTATGTTTCCTCTAGAGAACAGGTGCAGAAGGGACATAAAACACAAGTTACATGTAGATCAAGACTGTGTTCAGAGTTCACAATGTTTTGAAGTGTTCAGGTAGAAATATGTTGTGTAGAAGCCCCATCGGAATACCGGCAGCTGTTTTAGAATACATTTTCATTTACAGTGTTATCATTGCATCAATCTATGTTTTGCAATAATGAATGTTTCCGAAAATCATATCTGAAATGTTTGTAGAAATATTGTTACGTTTAGCTAGTTCAAATACAACCCATTATTATCCGCCGCTGTCCCCGTTTATCGGCCACATCCCTATTTTGTTGAATTACATTATACATTTTCTTTTTGCAAAAAGCTACATAATGTTGTTCTCCAAAGCTATCTCATTTGTCTGATTTCCTGTTGAGGAATTAATGAGACTGGCCACCTTTTATGGAGATAGATTTGCTTAAAAAATATTGCAGATGCGCAGACTACAAGTCACAAATACACTCTAGAATTTGTAAATAGATAACACGATGCACAAATAAAAGTAAGATCCACAAACAAATGTCTCATGATCTACAAATGTAAAACACAATCCACAAATATAAATCACTATCCACAAACAAATGTCTCATGGTCTACAAATATGAAACACAATTCACAAATATAATTCACTATCTGTAAAAAAAATGTTTACTTTTTGTATTTTAGGATCATGTAATGTGTATGGATTGGTTCCTATTTGTTTTCAACCTTTTGATTAAAGTTTAGCAATGTTTTTTCTGTTAAATATTTACAAATGAACAAAATCTAAAAACAAATACCTCACGATCTGTAAATAGGAAACACGGTCCACAAATATAATTGACAATCTGCAAACAAACACATTTTAAATTCACAAGAATGTCTTGTATTAATCGCAGTTTTGATATATGGCGCCATTGTTCTACTCACATTACTCTAGGTAACACGTTCCCAACAAGATGGCCCTAAAGCACCATATTATGTTAGGGTAACTTCTATTTTTTATGTTTTTTCAAAGTTGTTAATTCTGTTTTTGCCCAGCTTGTCTGTTAGCCTATAAGAATGTTTATTGAAATGTTTAAAGTTTTATTCAAATAAGGTGTTACAAAAATGAGTACACCCTACAAGAAAATTATACCAAATGTAATATTCTGAATGGCCGACATGATATGTAACATAGCTGCCAACTGTCATGCAGTGCCTGTGAGACACACATTTGATTGGTTTCACACACACGCCAATGTGAAACCAATCAAATGCGTGTGTCTCACGGGCAGCACGTTGTTGACATACAGTATTGCCACATCTTTCTTTCTCCATTCTTGGAGAATGAGCTGTTTTAGAGCCTGGGTGCTGGATGGAGGATGATGCTCGACCTGTCTTTTCAGAGCTCTCCTTAGGTGTTCGGTTGAGGTCAGGTGATATACTTCTTCCTCAGAAATGCAGCAGTGACCTTGGATGTGTGTTTTGGGTCATTATCATGTTGAAAGAGTGCACGGTGACCTTGGGTGTGGAGAGATGGTAGCATCTTCTCTTTCAGTATTTGACAGTGGATGGACTTATGGCAAGCATGTGTGGATGGACTTGTGGCAAGCATGTGTGGATGGACTTGTGGCAAGCATTCTGAGTCCAGGACATCCATGGAAGATAACACATTGAGATGAGCATTTTGTCCTCAAAAGAATTGAGGAAACCTCCACTCACCATTGTTGAAAAGAAACCTGCTCCAATTCTTTGTATACAGCTAAGGCTATTCACTAGCTCTTCTTCTTCTTTGAAAAATGGCAGATTGCAACTCACTTAAAAGGTGCATATACTGCCACCCACTATACCGGAGTACGCCTATTCACAGACAGTATGCAGTTTTATAATCTCCTACCCCTGTAGTTTCATTCACTCTGTAGTGACACTCAAAAACACATGGAGGACAGCTAAGGAAGTACAGAACGCATTGAAAAAGTTTTTTTTAATAGGATATTGTAAAAACGATCTGGTGTAACTTCAGCCAAATGTTACCAAAGAACTCTTTATTTGTTTATATTCTGGTTGACTAATTATTTTCGCTGAATAATTAATGTGAACATTGTATTCTTCATTGTATTCTCTTATCTGTTTATCAAAAGTGTTTAGGTTTCTTACTTCTCATGCCTTTGTTTTGAAATCTGTGAAAGGAAGTGCAGTGTAGCAGTGTGTGTACGTGACTGCAGTTTTTACTAGGCCTGGCAAACCCAATTCATTTTAAGGATTCGGGTTATTCTAAGTCACTCACTAAACTGATCCAGGTTGTGCAAGTCACTTGAGGCACTTGAGTCAGTATTGCTAAATCCCCAAGGAAACTCAGTCCTAGCCTCTTCTCTCTAACCACTAACGTAGTATAAAGTTCTGTGGATTCACACGGTGCAGATTCACTATTTCAGAGTTTAGTAACAAGCATTTATTTTTAAAAGGCACACATGAAAAAAGAAACACAACATTTAGCCACTCATAGACAATGTCATAATAATAGATGAAAAAAAATGCTAAATGTGCTAATAAATTACAAAGTGACCAAGAATACAAAAAATGCTAAATGTGCAAAACAATTAACTCCGGATGGGATTTTTTTTTATGTTAGCTCGCATATCTGGCTCGCATATCTTGCACCCGGTGCAACGCAGCGCAAAGCCCGAACACAATTGTCTTTGCTGTCTTTCTCAGTTTCCCGACCGGGGCCCATGTCATTTAAATAGCAAATGCACCTGTGCCCATATTTGCGCCCATGGGCGTCCTGGTCTAACAAGAAGGTGTGCTCAGGGTAATTCTGGGTGTATTGCTATGTTGAGGCATCAGAAAGTGATCCTGCCATTGACCAACAAAAACCTGGTCTAAAGTCAATGGTGCAGCATGTCATTGTTATTTTAACAGCAAATTAATCAAATGCATCTAGGTGTATGCACAGCGCATGCACACTATACTTGTTGAACACACACAGGGAAGTGCAGCAGCACACAAACCTGCAAACGATTACAAATAAAAATATTACGGTGCAAATTCGCTGTCATAATAGCAATGCACAAAAGGTATAAACGCGCGGGGATCTTAAAGGGAATGGGAGATGAATCTCTGAATGGTTTAAGACACTTAGTACAACCCTTTTAGACCATGCGCCTGGCGCATGAACCCTTTTATCTGCTGTCAAACTAGCAAAAGTGGATTTGGACACGCCCAAAGTGCACTTGCGCCATGCGCTTCACACCATGCGCTTAGATCATTAAAATAGGGCCCATGGTGTTGCTGGGATGTTACTGATGACAATTTTTTTTTACATAAATACATCAATATAGCAACAATCTAAATAAGAAACAGGTGTTCCTGTTATACTAATAGCTACAGACCGGTATCCCTACTGTATTTTCTGAGCAAGACAATCAAGCGTGCAGTCTCCATACCAAACAGCTCTCCAGTTATCTCTCTCAGTAGGATCTTCTCAACTCCAACCAGTTAAGGGTCCAGTATACTACCGTTTTCCAACCTCGCGCCAGACAATGTGATGTCATGGGAGTGCCGTAACTATTTATACTCGTGCGTGGTGCTCGCGACACTAGTTGCATTCTTCTCCAGAACAGAGGTGTTGCAACTGAGGAGAGGCTATCGACTTTGATATTTTCACAGACTAGAAGAAGAAGAAAAAGGTAAACGATGGCAGAACTGGCAGCAGTATTGACGTTAATGTCAACAGTGGCTAAGATTATCTTAACTGTGTTGTTATCAACCATTTACAGTTTTATTAGGAACCATTAACTGTGTTATTATGAATCGTTTACTGTGTCCTCGAAGTCGTCCATGCTTCCTGTTTCCGTTTTGTCGCGCGCCACTGAAAAAAAAAGAGTGGTGCACGCCCTTGGCTCGTGCGCTCAAAATCCCTGCGCATCAACAAAATCTATGTCATTTTGACGTCACTTTGGCACGCGCCCGGTCGAATGCATTAAGTATACTATAGGCATTAGGCTTGAAGATGGGCCACTGGACTTAGACTGCTCTACTCCATGTAACAGCAGTTCTTTGCAAGGCCCAAGCTAACTCTCTCTACTCTGTTCTCATTCTTCTAGATCTATCTGCAGCCGACAACACTGTGAACCATCACATCCTACTTTCCACTCTCTCAGATCTCAGCATTTCTGGCTATGCACACTCCTAGATTGAAACCTACCTAGCAGGCCACTCTTAACAGGTGACATGGAGAGGGTCTTTGTCTGCTGCACGAACACTCTCCACCGGTGTTCCCCAAGACTCTGTTCTAGGCTCTCTCGTCTTCTCTCTCTACACCAAATCCTTTCATTACTTTATATCACTCTCCTATCACTGCTTTGCTGATGACACTCAACTATTTCTCTCCTTCCCACCTTCTGACACCCAGGTGAAAACCTGCTTCTCTGCATGCCTGGCTGATATCTCTACATGGATGTCAGCACACCACCACAAGCTCAACCCAGACAAGACTGAGCTGCTCTTTTGTAGAATGGTCTGTCCGATCCAGGACATGTTCATCACAGTTGATAACTGCACAGTTTCACCATCCCATAGTACAAAGATTCTTAGCATGAACCTGGGCATTACCCTCTCGTTCTTTACATACATCAAGGCTGTGAGTTGTTCCTGCAGGTTCATGCTCTATTACATTTGCATAGGACAACCTTACCTCAACCAGGAAGCAACACAGGTAGTCATCTAGGCACTCGTCATCTCACGTCTGGATTACTGCAACTCACTCCTGGTAGGTCTGCTGGCGTGTGCCACCAAACCGCTACAACTCATTCAGAACGCAGCAGCCTGCCTAGTGTTCAACCTTCCCAAGTTATCCCACGTCACCCCTTCTACACACACTCCACAGGCTCTTTATTCCGCCACTTCTGGCCTGCTGACCGTCCCATGTCTTCGGGAAGTCAGCTCCCAATCCAAGCTTTCAAATCTCTTCTCCGTCCTGGCTCTTCAATGTTGGTAACAGCTTTCATTGGAGGCTAGAACAGCAGTCTCTACACATCTTCAGGAAAAATCTGAAAACCTTCCTCTTCAGTTAGTACTTTAATTAGTTTTATTCCCCCCTATTGTCCTAAAAATGTTTTGTTTATCTGTATGATCCTTTTCTAGCACTGTTTTGCCTATTCACTGTTACAATTAGTGAATGCTCTTACTACTAAGTTGTAGTTGTACATTAAAGGTTCAGTGTGTAGTATTTCTAAGGATCTATTGACAGAAATGCAATATAAGATCCATAACTATGTTTTCAGTGGTGTGTAAAGACCTTACATAATGAACCATTATGTTTTCATTACCGTAGAATTAGCCATTTATATCTACGTAACTGCGGGCACCCCCTTTTATGGAGGTCGCTGTATTTTGTCGTCATGATTCTACCGTTGCCCTCAGCGAACAAACAGCACTACAGAGCGCGTTTCGTCACTACCTTGAAAGAGAAGCAGTAGTCGCAGCAACAGAACAAGGAGAAGAAGAAGAAGCAGTAGCAGAAGAAGTGGTATGTTTCTAAGTATTAGGTAATAGTAGAAGCTCTCCTTTATTAGAAGTGGAATTTTGGACAATTGTAGGACCACATCTATTATTTAGCACAAGAGCCGACGGAGGGTGAATCTGCTTTGAAGAAGCGAAAGCATGATGAAGCCAGGCAAATACTGTACTGTACAAGAGCGACACAGGCAGAACTCCCGGGTAAACAT